>JARYZH020002050.1:0-19268 GCA_030021035.2 Notholithocarpus densiflorus | reverse complement strand
TTTTTTTTTTTTTTTTTTTTTTTTTTTTTTTGTTCTTGTTTCACAAACATGATATTATTGGTTTTGCTGATACTATGATGGTTTATTGATGATATTCATTTGATATCTGTCTACTTTTGATGTTTTGTGAATTCAAGTTCAACTTTTAGTTATGCATTTATACTGTATTTTCCACACATACATTTATGGGTTATTTTCAGTATTTCAGGAATTTACAGGTTAATTCTTTCAACAATTGCTGTCTATTCTAGCAACTAATAGTTAATAGATTGTGATAGAATTGTATTAGAGCAACACTTTGTAATATTGGGCTAGTTCTTGAGTTGAGTAATTCAAGTGTTTGTGTGTTTTGTCACAAATTGCCAAATGGAGAGATTGTTAGGTTCTAAAGATTTAGGATTAAATGTTTAGATTCCTAATTTGTTTATGTTGGAAAACCGAGAAAAAAAACATGTCTAGATTAGGTGTTAGACATTGCTCAAAATTATGCAAATCAAGTTTCAAGAACATTCAAGCTGCAGAAATAAGAGTTCAATTTCAGTGAAGCTCGACCGATCGAAAATTACATTCGACCGATTGAAAATCGCAGTAAATCAGTTTCTACAGATTTTAAATCAAGTCCAAGCCCATGAAAATGTTTAGGATATCAGTCCAACACTCTTAAGTATAAAAGGAAAACCCTAAATAAGTTTTGAGGACTCTTGGAAGACTTGTGAGTTAGTCCTGTGAGATCTGAGAAGTTTTGTAACCTTCTAACTCTACAAGTGTCTACCAGAACAAGATTTAAAATCAAGTGCTGGTGGAATCTAGTTACTGCTACAAGATCAACAACTGGTGATCTAAACCAAGGTTTTCAGACCCGGAGCGTTCATTGAACCGTAAAAGGGACAGGTTCAAGGTTTTTGAGGTTGAACTGAGGTCGAACCGGGGTCGAACCGTGATGACATCATAATTAATTTAATAATTAATTAAAGCCTAAATATAGATATTAAATTTATAAAACTAGCAAAATTGACAATATATCTATATATGTGAGGGAAATTTAATGATTTTCAAGCATATATTTAATAATTAAATAAGAAAGTTAATAAAATAAAATAATAACCATGAAAACATTAAAATTTATGATTAATTTTTGAAGTAAAGTTGAATATCTTTGAAGGATTTTAATTATAATTTTTTTTAATTCCTTGTAAGAGATGGATAATTTAATTAAGTAGAATAAAATTGTGTTAAGTTGTTTTTAAAAAAAAAAAAAAATTGCTAAGGGGTTGGACCGCACGGTTCTCACCAGTTCGTGCGGTCCAACCCCGATTTTAGGGGTTCACGGAATTAACAAAAAATCCGGTTCTTTATGCTTAAAAAACCGATTTTCATCTCGGTTCCTGGTTTTCACGGTCCGACCTCCCGGTCCGATCTGGTTCTGAAAACCTTGATCTAAACCTTTTAGTGGGATCTCAAAGTTATAAGTGTGGGTGCTTGTGTGCTGCAAATCCAGGAGAGAAGAGTCTGTGGATTCGGAGCTTGCATGTTATCGTGTCAGTAAGTTCTACTAGTGGTAGTAATAGAGTCAGGGTTAAATCTTTTGTAAACTTCAATTCTTTCTAATGGATTTGTTTTACCTTGAGGATAGATAGGTCAAATCCTCTCCAGATTTTTACCTTGAGACAGTTTGTTTCATTGGTTTTCCTAGGTGATCATATCTGTGTTATTTCCTTTTCTGCAATGCATGATATGATATTTTCTTGTTTAACCTAGATCTCATAATTTACCAAAGTAAACACTTGGCTAATACATTAGGTTAAGCAATCTGTTTTAAGGGGTCTAAACAAACAAACAAGTAGTCTCATGAATATCAATACATGTACATTCCCCTATCATGTAATATTTAATTAAAACAAATTAACATTGATAAGCTATATTAATTTATTGAGGGCACCAACATTTCACGGATTATATATCACCATGACTTAGGCACCATGTTACTATCTTATATTAGCGTTACATTCTTTATCAAAAAGTTATGAAATTTGGAAACAAATGCTTGGAACATGCCCTCTTTTTTATGATAGATCATTCAGATTAGGAAGGAATAACCTAGGACTCTAGGAACATGCCTCTTTTTCATGCTAGATCCAAGTATAAAATTTTTTTGATAGACCAATCAGATTAGGGAGGAATGACCCAATAATATATTTGAGTACCTGGGCATTGAGTGGTCCAAAGTTCAAACGACCTAGCTTTTTAAGTTTTAACCATCATTGGTTGAAACTCGTGTTAGGACTTTGAGTGACATGTAGGAACTCACAGGATCAGCGGGAGGTTTTCCGGAAATAGATTGACCGCAAAATTAGCCATCGATGGTAGGAAAGGAGTTCTACCATCTCAACATCTCTTTTCATTGCTTTCAAAAATGTTTACGGATTAACCACCACACATCTTTAGTGCGATGGTTACTCGACAAATATAAGTGCTTGTGGGGTGTGGGGGGCAAGGGTCGGGATTCACTACAAAAAAAGGGGTCTATAGCCGCATTTAAAAAACGCGGCTATAGACCCCAAAAACGCGGCTATAGGGTAGAGTTGTGTTTCCTATAGCCGCATTTGTAAACGCGGCCTAAACAGCGCAGCAATAGGCCTATAGCCGCGTTTTTGTAACCGCGGCTAAAGGTTTGACCTATAGCCGCGTTTCTTAACCGCGGCTATAGGATTCGGGCTTATAGCTGTGTTTTTAGAAACGCGGCTATAGGCTGAGACCTATAGCCGCGTTTTTGAAAACGCAGCTACAGACCAGCTTTAAGCTGCGTTTAAAAACGCGGCTATAGATTTTTTTTTTTTTTTTTTTAATTCTGGGTTTTTTTTTTTTTTTTTCCCCAGAAAATTCAAAATTCAAAAAAAAAAAAAAATTCAAAATTAAACACAAATCCAAAAAATTCAAAATCAAACACAAACCCAGAAAATTCAAAATCAAATACAACATACTCACAATAAAAACACATCCAGAAAATTCTAAATCAAACACAACATACTCACAATACAAACACACCCAGAAAATTCAAAATCAAACACAACATACTCAAAATACAAACACACCTAGAAAATTCAAAATCAAACACAACGTGCTCCAAAATATAATAACACAAACCCATGAATCTCCTCTCATTCAACAAAACCAACCCAAATCTAACACTAATTCCATTCAAGGAAAACAAAAGCACACAAGCTCAGAAACACAAACCTGTGAAGAAGGAAGAAAGAAAAAGGAAAAAAAGAAAAGAAAAAGAAAGTTACCCAGATGTGAAGAAGGAAGAAAGAAAAAGGAAGAAAAAGGAAAAAGAGAAAAGAGTTACCTAGATGTGAAGAAGGAAGAAAGAAAAAGGAAAAAAAAAAAAAAGAGTTACCCAGATGTGAAGAAGGAAGAAAGAAAAAGAAAAAAAAGAAAGAAAGAAAGAAGAACCTGAAGAATGAAGAAAGAAAAAAGAAAGAATAGATGAGTATGTGGGGTTAGTGGGAAAGTGGGGATGTAGGTGGGAAAGGGGGCGTACGTGGGAAGCTTCAGAATTTTTTTTTTTTTTTTTTTTATTTTTTTTGGCGTTACCTATAGCCGCGTTTTTAAAAAGCAAAAACGCAGCTACAGGTTAGCTATAGCCGCGTTTTTGAAAATCGTGGTTATAGGTCCCCCTAAAAAAAGGGGCGTACGTGAGAAGCTTCAGATTTTTTTTTTTTTTTTTGGTGTTACCTATAGCCGCGTTTTAAAAAGCAAAAATGCAGCTACAGGTTAGCTATAGCCGCGTTTTTGAAAAACGCGGCTATAGGTCCCCTTAAAAAAGGGGCGTACGTGGGAAGCTTCAGAATTTTATTTTTTATTTTTTATTTTTTTTGGTGTTACTTATAGCCGTGTTTTTAAAAAGCAAAAACGCAGCTACAGGTTACCTATAGCTGCGTTTTTTAAAAACGCGGCTTAGGTCACCCTTAAAAAATTATTCGGCTGGACCTATAGCCGCGTTTTAAAAAATGCGGCTATAGCAAACCTTTAGCTGCGTTTTAAGGTTAGCTATAGTGGCCTTTTTTAAAAATGCAGCTATAGGTCATCCTCAAATTCAAAATTATTCGACTAGACCTATAGTCGCGTTTTAAAAACGCAGCTATAGGTTAGTTATAGCCGTGTTTTTTAAAAACGAGGCTATAGCTTGAGGCTTTAGCCGCGTTTCTTAGAAACGCGGCTATAGAACAGCTATAGCCGCGTTTTTTGTAAATGCGGCTAAAAAAACGCAGCTATAGCCCACGTTTTTTTTAGTGATTCAAGTCTTTAGAAGAGAGCTTCACACACATATACACTTAGATTAGGCTAGAGTAGAATTTCTATCTTATATCAAAATGTCTACGGATTTGAAATCCTCTACAAAAGTATCTTATCATAGCATTTTTAAAATTTTAATTATTCATTTATATTTAAGAATTTTGTTACAATCAAGAGCCTTGTAGTTGAATTGATATCTCCTTGTGCGCAAAGTGATTGGGGGTTTAGAAGAGTGAAAGGATTTGAGCTGTGGGGTTAGTAACATATTGTAATTATCTCCAAAAAAAATAATTTGCTACTTTGTTAAAGCATGGTACTAAGTTTGACATAATTAGTCATTGTTAAATGGATGGTCTAAATTTTTACAATGTCAATGTTTAAAGTTTAAACAAAATGTAAATGGATTTTAATATTAAATCTATGTTATTTTAAAATTCTTGAAACCTTTTGAAATAAAATTTTAGTTGGAAGAATTTGCAATTTCTTGAAATATAGCTAATAGAGTTTTATCTAAACTAAACTATAATTGGAGTATAATTTAAAATTTCTAGAAATATGGCTAATAGGCTTTTCTTTCTATAAATAAATAATAATAAAAACTAATAGGCTTTTACCTAAAGTAAACTATAATAATTAATGATAATTTAACCATTTGTCGTAGACAAAAGATAGCCATTTGGCACAACCACGATTTATAGGCCCAACTTTTTTTATACAGTATAAAATTTGTGATTATTTTTGTAGGGACTGGATTTGGGAACTTCTACTGTTAGATGAGTGGACTCGAGCCCAATTAGCCCAATACAATAAATTTATAGAGGATGAGTTTAAAAACTAGGCCTTAGTGAGGGTCACAACAATTAGACAGGGTTATGAGTGGATTGAATAACAAGTATGTGGATTAAAGTGTGAAATTCTGTCCTCGGCATTCATCCGAGGAGCTTAATGTTCTTATTGTTTCTTCAGTGCTTGGTTACAAATATTTCCAAGATGATACAAACTGTTACTGTCTTCTCTATTTCCGATTTTTCGATCCCCCTTGCCTGGAGGGTTTCTTACATTATATATCCTTTTTCAGTTGATCTTGGCCCTCCATTTGTTGATCATGCAGGTCGCTACTCAAGTGCTTGTCCCATTTGCCGCCTTCCCAAACCTTCTGTGAGTTGTAGCAACCAAGGCAGCACTGCTCAGGGGTCATTTCCTCATTAATGCGGCCAGATTGGTAGTTGTGGGCATTTAATTTGGAGGTGAAAGTTTCTCTTGGAATTGCTCCTCCACCATGCTCCCATGGCTGATTCACTGTACTTGTCCTTTTTCTTGGGATGCTCTGGGAGGCGGCCTTTGATGGCATGCCGCTCTTCCCTTCTATGATCTCGGTTTGCCGTGGACAGGATTGTCCTCAGCGATGTTTTTTTGGCAATTTGGGCTTTCTTCGTTCATCCTCGGGCATTTTTTTCTCCTCGGCGTAGGTCCTGGGCTTAGTATAAAGTGGGCCGGGGGCCAAATTCTTTGACCCCACAATAGCCCTCAAAATCCTGCTGTCCGGATCCTCAGATGGAAAGGGATTTTGGTGTCCTCGGCCTTTAATCATGGCTTGTCAAGTCTTGTCTTCCATCAGTGCCAGAGCCTTTTCGCTTGTCCAAGGCACATTCCTGGCACTTTGGTATACAGAGAGCGCCCTTATTAAATTCTGGCGGCTCTGTGCTCCCCACGTTCAACGGTGTGATGGTAATCAAACGATAGGATTTCTTTAACTTTATGGGCGGGAAAACCCGCACGGTTATTTTTAATCGAAGGTATAAATGCCCATTTGAACCGATTTGCCTCTTTACTTTCACATTCAAGAGTTCTTGCACACATATTCTGAGTTCAGTCAAATCTCCAGTCAAACTCACGTTTCTTTTCAGCATAAAAGGCCTGTCCAATGAGCTTTTTCTCATTTCTGTAAGTCTTCTTATCTCTCTAACTCGTGCTTTCTCTCTTCTAAGTTTCCTTTCCCCTTATTCCTCTCTTTCTTTCGTCCTTCCCTGAGCCTTTTAGCTGTTTCTAGGGATAGGTAAATTAAAAAAGTTGGTTGAGTCCGAAGAGGCAATGGAGAAATTTATCACCGATTATAGGATACCTAGTAACGTAGACTTGAAATACTGTGAAGAAGGGGAGTGGTATTTTAGGAAGCAAGATGGTGAAGTAGTGATTCCCATTATCGCCTTCATTGAAGGTGGTATGAGAATCCCTATGGGGTCGGTGATGAGGGATTACCTTAGGCATTTCCGATTAGTTCCCACCCAGTGCGTCGTTAACATGTTTAGGATCTTGGGTTGTGTGGACGCTTTAAACGAAAAAATAGGGTTGAGGTTAACCCATCACGATGTAAACTGGTGCTACAACCTCTAACACCTGAGGGGTAAATCCTATTACATGAAGACAAGGGATGATAAGGTTCAGCTTATTCAGTACCTCCTCGAATCCAGCAAGGGATTAAATAAGGACTTTCTCATCGTGTCTGGGGAGTGGCACGACGGCCTTCATTGTCTGACAGTGGAGGTGGAACCAGGTGGGGTATTCAGAGTAAGAGAGGGTTAATCTTTTGTGTCATCATAGTTTGCATTGTTCGGTTGCTAACATGAATATGCTTTCTTTTTTGCAGATCCCCACGCCTTTGAAAGACACTTTCACTTGGTCAACCGGGAAGATTTGGGAACCATTCTTAAGGCGGAGGTCTTTGTGAACGAAGTCGACAACCAGGTCAGAGCCGCTCACAAGATCCTCGGGTACGATCCTATTTAGAAATCATTCTCGACTCCGAAGTACGTGATCAGAGCTAAAGATTCTCGGCTTCACAGAATCACCGTAGCAGATCACGGGTTCTTGCTTCCCGAAGGATCTTCTGCCCCAGAAGGCGTTCTATTGGCAAGCCCTTTTTCATCCCATCAAGCTGCAGAGGCCGAGGGAGGAAGAGTAGAAAGTGAAGAAGAAGTTGCTGATTTGGGTCCGTCCGAGGACGAATTTGGTGTATTCGGCCAAGTTAGTATATCCGAAGATCCATCCAGTGACTTGGGCGACCCCAGTTTGACTGAAGCGGATCTCCTATTTGTAGGGACTTCTTCTTAGGCCGAAATGGGTTTTAAGAGAAAACCCCCAACCAACCTGCTCGACCTAATTGAAGGCCAACCGGGAAAGGACGTGCCAGGGAAGCCGCAGTCCAAGCTTCCTCCTCCTCCACCCAAGCCTCATCCTACTCAGACCAGGTCTTCTTCCACCCAATTACAACCATCATCTCTACAGTCCAAACTTCTTCCTCCTCTCCAGTCGACTCTGCCTCCTTAGCCCGAGCTCGCCGATCCAAAAAGGAAAAGGGTTCCCAAAGGCAAAGAGCCCATGGATGGGGGGAGATCTCGCTCCTCTCGAGAGGAAGATGAAGCCTTACGAGCTTCAAAACAACTAAAAATCGGGTACCAAGCTAAGAAAAAGAAGTCGCCCCTCAGTCCGAGGCCCAGGCCTGGCTTCTTGCCCCAATGCTTCATGGGGAGCCTTTGATGGAAAACGCATCCCTCAAGGACTTTCGAGGGGGTGAAGGCACTTATGTGGCCGATGCATTGGAGAGGTCCCTGCTACTTCCCGCCGATATGGCTGAGTTAGGGAATTTGAAGAGACAGAAGGTCTTCCTCAGCACCAAGAGGTACTTGGGCATGGTAAGACTTCTAACACTTGTGACTCCGTTGATTTTTGTTCCTTGGTTTCCAACTTACCGGGTGCTTGTTTCAATTGGCAGGCTGTCCAGGCCATTTATAGATTAGAAGAGGCAGCCAACGACCAGGGCAAGGCCCTAGAGCTCGAGTGTGACAAGCGTCTGGATGCTACGCGGACCCTTAAGAACTCTGAGGCCAATCTCTTGAAAGCGAGGGGAGATCTAAAGGAGATGATAAGGGCCAGAGATAGCACTGAGTTAGGCCTAGCTGGCGCTCAAAAATAGGCCGAGGGCCAGACAAAGCGCCTACTCGAAATTGAGGATCAGTTGAAGATTGCCAAGGAGCAAATCACTGATCTAAAGAAGAAGCTGGCCGAGGCGAAAGAGGCCAAGAACGGCGTGGAATGGGCCAGGGATAAAGCCTTGAGGGCTAAGGTGGAGGTAGAGTTTGCCAGGACAGAGGCCGAGAGCTCCAAGGAGAAAGCCGAGGAGGAGGCTTATGCCTTGGGAATGGATGAGACCCAGGCCACTCTCAAGGCTCAAGTACCTAGGGTATGCAGACTCTATTGTTCCCAGGTTTGGAATGAAGCCCTTAAACAAGCTGGGGTTGAGGCGTCATCCAATCTTTGGAAGGTAGAGAATGTATATTATCCTCTTGCCATCCGAGAGCCAGGCCCTCCTAGCTCTGAGGCTGGTACCTCTCCCGAGGTGGTTGAGGCAGGCCATCCTGACGTTGCTCTTGCTGCACCTACTCCTGATGAGCCTATCAAGGAAGCTGAGTCTTCTGGGGTAACTGAAACAGACAAAGGCCCTAACCAAGAAGCACCCCAGGATGCTGCAAAGCCCTCAACTGATGCCCAGGCCCTTCAAGCCAAGGAGACAACTCTCCTTGTGGTGCCTCTGCAGGCTATTCCCCCAAGTGAAAGCTCCGAGGACTCTGAGGCCGCTTCAGACCAGCTTTCCAAGGAGGGAAAGAAGATCAAGTTGAAAAAATAGGCGGCTTCTGTTGTGCTCTTGCCTCATGTTTTTATTTTTATTTTTTTTTTTTTTTTATAAATATCTGAACTGCTGTAATGAAACACTTGGACTGAATGTATGCAATTCCCTTTTCATGTGTTAATTGTTGCTATGATGGGTTTCGCTATTTACATAACTTGTGTTTTGATTATTAGGCAAACAGTCTCAATAGTGTGACTTATTTTCCATTTTTGAAGTAGCAGCCAAAAAATGTAAAGTCCATAATGATAATTTCCACCTAGACTTTGATTAACAATTGATCCACCTTATTACTACGACTTGCTTTTGCTGAATAGACTATAAAAGGTAATAACCTTATAACATGAATCCTATACCTCACGAATTGGTTATCATAACAGGTAAAAAATGCTAAGCGCGTAGCACTTATAAAGATAAACCTTTAAATCCTAAGATCAAATGCCACAGCACAATGTGTGAAGGTATCCCTAGGTATGTTCTAAAAATTTACTGACCTCAAGGAAACAATTAGCTATTGACTATGCAGGGGAGTTAAGTTCAATGTACCTCAAAGGGCCATAAGTGATGCCTATGGGCTTGCGTTTGTTTACATCTTTATCGAATGAGGAAAGGGCAAGTGGTCTGAGGTGCCAGACTCCCCTTTGCCTGTATTTATAACTCAGATAAATGCTCAAGTTCGTTAATTTCCTCAGAGGTTGTGGTTCGAGGAGTCACACAACACCTGGAATCTGTTTAACGCTTAGGCCTTTGTTGAAAGTAGTTAGTTTCCCCATAGGTTTGAGTCTGAGGATCATGCAAGACCTTGGTTCTATCTAATACTTAGATTTTTCTGGGAGTAGCTAGTTTCTCCATAGGTTTGAGTCCGAAGACCGTGCAAGACCTTGGTTCTGTCTAGTACTTATATTTTTCTGAGAGTAGCTAGTTTCTCCATAGGTTTGAGTTCGAGGACCATGCAAGACTTTAGTTCTGTCTAGTACTTAGATTTTTCTGGGAGTAGCTAGTTTCCCCATAGGTTTGAGTCTGAGGACCATGCAAGACCTTGGTTCTGTCTAGTACTTAGGTGGTTGCCAAAATACAAGACATGTAATCATAATAGACTTAAAATTCGAATTAGAGGAATGCTTTTATTAATAATAATACCTTCTCAGGTTATTTACATTCCATGGACGAGGTACCGCTTTTTCATCTAAGTCTTCTAAGTAGTATGCACCTATTCCTGCCACTGAAGTAATTCGGTATGGTTCTTCCCAATTGGGTCCCAGCTTTCCCCAGGATGGGTTCTTGGCAGCACCCACAACTTTCCTCAACACTAAGTCCCTTGGAGCCAGTGGTCTCAGCTTCGCATTGGCATCATATCCCTGCTTGAGCTTCTGGTGGTAATAGGCCATCTGGATCACTGCCTTTTCTCTTCGTTCATTGATCAGATCTAGGCTCTTCCCTAGTAGCTCGTCATTACTGCTTGGAGTGAAGGAGTTCGTCCTCAATGTTGGGAAGCTTGCCTCTAGGGGGATAGCAGCCTCGGCCCCATAGGTCATGGCAAAAGGTGCCTCCCCTGTTGACTGCCGTGGTGTAGTCCGGTAAGTCCATATGACGTGTGGCAGCTCTTCTACCCATCTTCCCTTGGCGTCATCCAATCTCTTCTTAAGCCCATTGACCATGACTTTGTTAACAGACTCGGCCTATCCATTTCCCTGAGGATAAGCTGGAGTTGAGTATCTATTTGTGATCCCTAGTTCGCAACAGTATCTTCTGAAGGCTTTGCTGTCAAATTGGAGTCCATTATCTGAAATGAGGGTATGAGGAACCCCGAATCGTGTAACAATGTTTCTCCAGATGAATTTCTTAGCATCCACATCTCTGATGTTGGCCAATGGCTCAGCTTCGACCCATTTAGTGAAGTAATCTGTGCCGACCAACAGATATCTCTTATTTCCTGCTGCCTTGGGAAAAGGGCCTATAATATCCAAGCCCCACTGGCAAACGGCCATGGACTAAACAAAGGGTTAAGGACCCCTTCTGGCTGATGGATATTCGGGGCAAACTTTTGGCATTGGTCACATTTCTTAACATACTCTAGAGCTTCCTTCTGCATCCCCGGCCACTAATATCCCTAGGTAATGGCTTGGTGCGATAGAGATCTTCCTCCTATGTGACTCCCACAGATCCCTTCATACAGCTCTTCCAGCAGTACTTCTGATGCTTCCGGGTGAATACACAGCAAATATGGCCCAGAATAAGAGCGCTTATACAATTTGTGGTCTTCGGACAACCAGAACCGAGGAGCTTTTCTTCGTATTTTTTCAGCCTCCGTCTTCTCCTCGGGCAAAACATCATCTTTGAGGAATCTCACTATAGGGTCCATCCAACTAGGACCCACTCTAACTTGGTGGATATGAACCTTGTCTTTTGCAACCTCATTTGCTCTACCCAAATGCTCGACAAGAATAATTCGAGGCAGACCCCCTGCCAAGGAGGTAGCAAGCGTGGCCAATGAATTTGCGTGGGTGTTTCCACTTCTGGAGACGTGTGACAAGCTGAAGATATTGAAGTCTGACTGTAGGCGTTTGACCTGGCTTAAGTACCCTTGCATCCTCGCATCTCTGGCTTCTAACTCTCCCTTTACCTGGCCCACTACCAATCTCGAGTCTGAGAACATCTCTACTGCTTTTCCTCCCATTTTCTGCACCATGGCCATTCCTTGTAACAAGGCTTCATACTCGGCTTCATTATTTGTGGCCGAGAACCCAAGTCTCAGGGATTTCTCTATGATAGTCTTCTCAGGAGATACTAGGACTAGCCCCATTCCGGACCCCCTTTGATTTGCTACGCCATCAACATACACCTTCCAACATGGGGGTCCTAGCATACAAATTACCCCAACCGATTTTTCATCCATGTTTCGCTGCTCGGCTACTATTTCTACTAGTGGTTCAGCAAATTCGGCCACCAAGTCAGCTAGGATTTGGCCCTTCATAGAGGTCCAAGACATGTACTTGATGTCAAAGGCTCCTAGAATTATGCTCCATATGGCAATCCTTCCAGTGTAATCAGCAGTCCGAAGTACGGACTTCAAGGGTAGTTGAGTTAGAACAACCACTGTGTGGGCTTGGAAATAATGGGGAAGCTTTGGTGTAGCATGGACCACAGCTAGTATGGCTTTCTCCAAGGATAAGTATCTGTCCTCCGCTTCATGTAGTGACTTGCTCACGTAATAGACTGGCTTTTGAAGGCCATTGTCATCCCGTACTAGCACCAAGCTCACGGCATGAGGGGCCACAGCAATATATGCGTATAAGACTTCATCGGCCTTAAGACTGGACATGATAGGTGGCCGGGATAGGTACTCCTTGAGTTGCTGGAAAGCCACAACACAGTCCTCGGACCACTCAAATCCTTTCCACTTGTTGATCAAGAGATAGAATGGTCTGCATCTATCCGCCGACCTGGAGATGAATCGATTCAGGGCTGCGATCATTCTAGTAAGCCTTTGGACCTCCTTGGCGTTTTACGGTGGTTTTAGACTATTAATAGCCTTGATTTGGTCAGGGTTAACCTCTATTCCCCTATGAGTAACCATGTAGCCTAAAAACTTGCCTGATCCCACCCCAAATGAGCATTTGGAAGTGTTTAGGCGCAGCTTGTGCCTCCTTATGACATTACAGATGCTGTCAAGGTCTCTTAGATGCTCTGACACCACTTTACTCTTCACCATCATATCGTCTACATAGACCTCGATGCTCTTGCCCAACTGCGGCTCAAACATTCTCGTCATCATCCTTTGATAGGTGGACCCTGCATTCTTCAGGCCGAACGGCATTACCTTGTAATGGTAGTTCCCAATAGGTGTCACGAAGGCTGTCTTCTCCTGATCCTCCAGGGCTAGTGGTATTTGATGATAGCCTTGAAAGGCATCTAAGAAGCTCATCCGAGGATGACCCACTGTTGCATCCACCAGCTGGTCTATCCGAGGTATGGAGAACGGGTCTTTTGGGCATGCTTTATTTAGGTCAGTGAAGTCTACACAAACCTGTCATTTTCCACTTTTCTTCCTGATCACCATGGTGTTGGCCAACCATTCGGGGTAAAAAACCTCTTTGATAGCCCCTGCACGCTTAAACTTTGCCACTTCGTCCCTGATCGCATTGGCGTGTTCTCTTGATGGGCGCCGGGGTGGCTGCTTCTTGGGAGTGATGGACGGGTTGACATTGAGATGGTGAAAGATGAAGGCTGGATCAATCCCTGGAGCATCGCAGGCATCCCATGCAAATACATCAATATTTCTTTTGAGAAACTCAATAAACTCCTCCTTCTCCTGGAGAAGCAGCTGAGCCCCTACCTGAAAGAACTTCTCTGGGTCACCATCAATGACCACCTTTTCTAGATCTTCGCATTTTGCCTCCTCAGCAGCTGCATCAAGAGGCGACACCGGGGCCTTTGATTGCTATAAGTTCTTTTCAGCAGAGGCCGAGAACTCCGCATCGAGCCGATGTGAAATAGCAGCCACCACACACTGCCTTGCCGTGGATTGGCAACCACAGATTTTGAGAACCTAGTCCTCTGATGGGAATTTCACCTTCTGATGCAAGGAGAAAGCAACAGCCCCCAAGGTATGGAGCTAGGGCCTACCTACGATGGCTGTATATGGAGAGTAGGTGTCCACTACGATGAAGTTCACCCCCACTATCTCTGGGCCGGTCTGGATGGGTAGCCTAATCATGCCCTTTGGAATAACGAGCTTCCCGTCGAAGCTCATCAAAGGAGAGCTATAAGGCATCAAATTTTCTGGTTTTAATCTTAGCCCCTTGTAGAGATCGGGGTACATAACCACGGCAGCACTACCACCATCCACCATCACTCTTTTCACATCGTAGTCCCCGATTTTGAGAGTGATCAATAGTGCATCATCATGGGGCTGGGTGGTTCCGATCTTGTCTTCTTCTGAAAAACTCAAGATTGGGTGTAAATTCATTCTGGCCCTCTTCGGCTCTGGCTAGGACTCCACGGCAGGCAGCTGAGCCACTGATAACACTCGTGAAGGGCGCATGCCTGTTCTTCCTAGCGCGACCAAGATTACATTGATCGTCCCTACGGGTGACCTTAGGGCAGTATCCTTCTAGGGTTCCTGATGGGTCTGGCCTTGATGACCACTGGAGCGATGCAAAAGGTGCTTCAGTTTTCCTTCTCGGACTAGCTGGTCCAGATAGTTCCAGAGGTTCCTACAGTTCTCCGTGGTATGTCCGTGGTCCTGGTGGTATTGGCAATAAAAGTTCTAATTGCGCCTCGTGGACTCTCCCGCCATCTTATTCGACCACTTAAAGTATGGCTCGTTCTTGATTTTCTCCAATACCCGATGTATTGGTTCTCGGAATACAGCATTAACTGTCTGTGTGTTGGTTGCTCCGGATTGCCCTACGAAATCTCTCATCAGGCGGTTGCTGTTATATCGGTCCGACCTGAAATCCCTCCTCTCTTGAGGGATAACCTTCTCTTTTCCCTTACCTTGGAGCTGGTCTTCCTCAGCTCATTTATACTTATCGATCTGATCCATCATTTGGCGCATACTGGTGGCAGGCTTGCCAGTCAGAGACTTCCTCAAGCCGTGCTCGGCTGGGAGGCTATTTTTTAAGGTGTTGATGGCGACATCATTGAAATTGCCATCCATTTCATTATACATCTCCCAATATCTGTCCAAGTAGGCTTTTAAAGTTTCTCCATCTTGCATGGATAACGACAATAACATACTTAATGGCTGAGGAGCTTTGTTGTTTGTAACGAAACGGGAGCCAAAGGCTTGGGTTAGCTGCCTATACGAATTTATGGAATTCGTCTTTAAGCCGTTGAACCACCTCATCGCTACTGGTCCCAGGCTAAATGGGAAAACCTTGCACATCAGCGCCTTGTTTTTAGAATAGACAGTCATCCTTTGGTTAAACTGGCTCACATGCTCCACGGGGTCCGTCTTGCCGTTATAAACGGTGAAGGTTGGCTGCTGGAAACGTCGAGGAAGCGTAGCCCCCTCTATGTGGCGTGTGAAAGGTGATTTGGAGAGTTGATCCAGTGCCCTGCTCATGGCATCGTTTCCCAAGCCCCTAGGAGACGGGCTTTTACGTTTACGCCTCCAGTAGTGCTCTTCTTCGTGAGAAAAGGTCTCGCTTGGAGGAGTTCTCGATCTTTGCCTATAGTCATCATCGCTTTCATCACTGGAGGGCATGTCAGGGCTAGAATGGGATCGTCTCAGTTGTGCACGGCGCAGCTTTCTCTTCAAGTCGTCTATCTCTCGCTGCATGGCCTGCTTATCATTCTGTCTCTGGGATACGTGACTCCTAACTTCTTCCAGTTGCATGGCCCGGTTGTTATTTTGTCTCTAAAGCACGTGACTGCCCACACGAGAGTGGCTTTTGCTGGTTTGAGTGGTGTGCACACTTCCCTCTCAAAACCTTCCATTCTCTTCATTTCGATCACGCTCAGGGTTGGGAAAGTTACCTTGTTGTTGGGATCTAGCCGGTTCAGGCTGATGGGAGTCTGCTTTATGAGGGCCTGATCCTACCATGCTTGATTGCTGCCCTTACCAATAGCCAAGTTCTTCCCCATAGACGACGCCAATTATAGGGACTGGATTTAGGCAGTTCTACTGTTAGATGAGTGGACTCGAGCCCAATTAGCCCAATACAATAAATTTATAGAGGATGGGTTTAAAAACTAGGCCTTAGTGAGGGTCACAACAATTAGACAGGGTTATGGGTGGATTGAATAACAAGTATGTGGATTAAAGTGTGAAATTCTGTCCTCGGCATTCATCCGAGGAGCTTAATGTTCTTATTGTTTCTTCAGTGCTTGGTTACAAATATTTCCAAGATGATACAAACTGTTATTGTCTTCTCTATTTTCGATTTTTCAATCCCCCTTGCCTAGAGGGTTTCTTACATTATATATCCTTTTTCAGTTGATCTTGTCCCTCCATTTGTTGATCATGTAGGTTGTTACTCGAGTGCTTGTCCCATTTGCCGCTTTCCCAAACCTTCTGTGAGTTGTAGCAATCAAGGTAGCACTACTCAGAGGTCATTTCCTCATTAATGCGGCCAGATTGGTAGTTGTGGGCATTTAATTTGGAGATGACAGTTTCTCTTGGAATTGCTCCTCCACCATGCTCCTATGGCTGATTCACTGTACTTGTCATTTTTCTTGGGATGCTTTGGGAGGCAGCCTTTGATGGCATGCCGCTCTTCCCTTCTATGATCTCGGTTTACTGAGGACAAGATTGTCCTCGGCAATATTTTTTGGCAATTTGGACTTTCTTCATTCGTCCTCGGGCATTTCTTCCTCCTCGGCGTGGGTCCTGGGCTTAGTATAAAGTGGGCCGGTGGCCAAATTCTTTGACCCCACAATTTTCATAAATGTGTCTTTTAATTTATATAAAGTTATTGTGAAGAGCCATGTAAACTTTCAAAATATATGGTTTAAATTATTTCCCTTTCATATTCTTAAAAAAAAAAAAATTATTTCCATTCCAAAATTTTAAATATTCCTCATTATATTTTTATTTAAATGAATTATCTCTATAAGACAATTCCATATTTTTTTAGGGATTATTATTCAGGTATTTATTTAAATATTTACTCTATATCATATCATCACATATAGTATTATATAAAAATTTGGACTTATAACTCATGGCCACGTCAAGTGGCTATCTTCTTCTTGTGACAAATGATTACATTCTCATTAATTAAGATTATTTACAAATAAAAGTATATTAGCTAAGTTTTATGAAATTTAAAATTCTAGTTCAACAAAATTATATTTTTAAAATATTGAAATTTTTTTAAATAAAATTTAAAATATATTTTAGTTATTTTGATCATATATCATAATAATTTTGTATTTCAATATAATGAAAATGAAATTTACACATTAAATGTTTTCCTTATGCCATGTAGGTCAAAATATATTTGTATTTTGATAATTTAATAAAGGGTAAATTATAATTTACCCACCTATGGTTTTGCGGAAATTTAATTTGCCTACCTGTGGTTTGAAATTTAACACTTTACCCACCTGAAGTTAGCTTAGTTAGATTTCTATAACCCACATCTATTAAAAATAGAGTTAAATATGTAATTTTGCTCCACTTTTATGTTCTCCTCCTCCAAAAACACAAAAAACATAAAAATACAAGATCAAAAAAAAAAAAAAAAAAAAAAACTATCCATTGGAACACTTTCATTATGAAATTTCAAACCACAAGTAGGCAACTTAAATTTTGGTCAAATCTCAGGTAGATAAAGTGTCAAATTTTAAATCATAGGTAGGCAACTTAAATTTCAACTAAACCACGGGTGGGTAAATTGTAATTTGCCCTTTAATCTAAATGAAAATCTATTAAATTTTTAATTATATTTTTAAAATATATTTTTCTTTTATATAGAATTTTTAATTAATTCATGTGTTTCACAAGCATACTACTAGTATTTATATTTAAAAACTTAAATCTTTAATCATTAAAATTCTTTGTTTGCAAAAATATTTGTTGAGCCCATTATGTTTACCTCAAACAAAGAATGCACAATAATTACAAAAAGCCTTGTAGATCATGCTAGTCAACACCTCCTGATGTTTCCAATGAAAATATTTAGGTTTTAATTTCTTCATCCCCTAACTATTAAATTGTCAAAAAGAAATCTCAATAAGTAATACTTTTTTTTTTGGTTGAATATCTCAATAATTAATACTTGTATTGAGTATTAATATTCTATCAATTTTTAACTCTTTAATTTTTTTTTTTTTTAAGTATTCTTAATTTTTATTAAGTTTAAATTGAAGATAAAATTATGTTGCGGAGTATCCATTAATTTCCAGAGTATCCGTTCCTTTTATAAACGGCCATGCATGCATCTATATATGCAATTAAAACAATAAACAGGTTACCATATTATAAATATCAAACATTTCTCTATAATAATTAATATATCACTTGATACACCAGCAAGAAGTTCTCATGTGACATGCAGCGACAGTATCGATTCACAAAATGGAAAGTTGTAGTGGCTTCTATATGGAATATGATTTGTTCTTATCAAATGAATTATAAAAAAATAAAAACTAATAAGAATTTTTTTTTTTTTTTTTTTTTGGGAGAAGAAATTTCATTCTAGACTCGCATGAGAATCTCTTTGCATTGGTTAGGTTACTTTCTTTTTTGCTGAGATTGGTTAGGATAGTTTCTTTTCATCAATCTGCCTCTCAAAAGAATAAAATAATAATAATAATAAAATAAAGTAAAAAATCATCAATCTAAAGTGCATGCATTTAAAGAGAGCCCAATCACCGCCTATAATTCCTATAACATTTTGCTAGGCCACGTTTAAGAGATTCTAATTTATAAGAAATTTCTCATTTTAAGGGAGGTGAACGTTTGGATTGATTTAGAGATTTTTGACCATTTGGGTGTAAGGAAAGGGATGTTGGTCACAAAAGCCATGCGTTGCTGATCAGTCCTATCAGTGTTAATTCGGGTTAACGTGCTGAGTTCGTGTCGTGTCGTGTCGAAATAGGAGTATTTGACTAAATGCCTCAACCCAAACCTGGCCAATTTAATAATCATGTCATGTCCCTTCAACCCTAACCCGACTCATTAATGAAGTGGGTTGACATGACCCGACCTGACCCACTTGACACACTTGATAAACAGGTCATGTTAGGTTGACACGAATGTGGCATAACTCATTTTAACTCACTTAATATTAAATATGATATCCATATAGAAATAAGTTTTTTACATCCTAAAAGTAATGCATACACTTCAAGTTTTCAACCCGCATTTAAAATAACATAGTTCAACAATAATATAACTTCCATTTAGAAATTAGTTCTTTACACTTCAGAAGAAGTGCATACATTTCAACCTTAATTCAAAATAACATAGTTCACCAAAAATATAACATCTACAGAACTCGACAACTCGCTAAATGCTAAGTATCAATATTGAAAGAGTTGGAGCAAATAGTAAACCAATAATGACTATGACTACGAGTATCATCTATAGATTCTTTGTTGATGTCTAAATTCATATCTTCCATAAGCTCATCAAATTTCATTTGTGCAAGTTCTATGCCAATATATATATATATATATATATATATATAAGTATTAGCGATTACAAAAAATTATCATACCTCAATAATGTTACAATAACTAAATAATAATTTAAGAGCAATAATAAAAAAATAAAATTAGATATTTATATATATATATAAAAGTATTAGCGATTACAAAAAATGATCATGCC
>JARYZH020002049.1:0-19281 GCA_030021035.2 Notholithocarpus densiflorus | reverse complement strand
ATCCAAAAAACTTAAGTCTAATGATTTTGAGCTCAACTTATATTATACTAGCTTGTAATTCCATAGATACGCATGGATATACTTAAAAGATACACATTAAGATGCATAGTATAATTCTTACATATATAATTTAAATATTATTGATAGTCATTCTTATTTTTTTTTTTAACTCTTTAAAAAGTCTTGTAAGAATGTTATTAGGTAGAAAATGTAAATTATCCATTTTAAAAATGTTTATATTCATTAATGCCAAACTCTTTGGTTTTTGTACACAATAACTCACTTGAATAGAGATTTATAATATGGTCTCACTTTTGATTCCAAAATTAAGAAATAAAACCCTATCTAAAAATAAATAATTTAGGACTTCAATTGTAGAATCTAATTGGATTTTCTCTAAACTTTACCTATATATATATAAACATATATATATATATATATAAATTTGAATTGTTTTTAGTTATAAAAAAATGCTCATAAATATAAAATCATTCAAACTCTTTCTTCCTCTAATTTTATATATAGTGTTAGATATATGATTATGTTTTTTATGATTTATTTATATTGGACTCATTGTTTTCTACAATAAATTAACTTATTTGGCACAAAAATTAAAATTTTTTGATTAGATGGGACATATATATATATATATATATATATATAAATGACTTATAAACTTGAATTGTTTTTAGTTATACAAAAAAATGCTCATAAATATAAAATCATTCAAACTCTTTCTTCCTCTAATTTTATATATAGTGTTAGACATATGATTATTTTTTTTATGATTTATTTATATTGGACTCATTGTTTTCTATATTAAATTAACTAATTTGGCACAAAAATTAAATTTTTTGATTAGATGGAACATATATATATATATATATATATATATATATATAGATGACTTATAAACTTGAATTTTTAGTTCTATAAAAAAAAAAAAAAAAACTCATAAATATAAAATCATTTAAAAATTATATTTTTTATGATTTACTTATATTGGACTCCTTGTTTTTTACACTAAATTAACTCATTTGGCACAAAAATTAAAAAACTTAGATTAGATGGGACACATAATACAAAATTAAACTCTAATTGAATTCTAATTTAAAATTTAATTGAATTTTCTCTCAGTTTTATCTATTATTATTATTATTATTATATAGATAAATGCACAAGAAGTATAGATAATTAATTTATTTTTTTCTCCGCTCACTAGGAGCTTTCCTTCTCACCTAGGGTGAGCCGCCTTCCTTCACCACGCTTTTCATGTGGCTTTTTCTTTGTTTTCCTTCTTCTACATCCCACTGTTTCTTCAGAGTTACTAGACCAAGGGGCCGAAACCTTGAACACTAAGATGGACACCAAAGTTATTGATCATCTGCAACAGATTAATTCAACTTCGGAGGAAGGCGAAGTTATCACAATAAGGCCAGACCGAAGGGTTAAAACCCTAGAAGAGTGCTCTCTCAGGCTTCGTGGAAAATTCTTAGCACCCCGACCGCTAAACCTAAGAGCCGCCATGAACCTCCTTCGTTCAGTATGGAAGATGGGATCGGACCTTAAGATAATCGAGGTTGCTCCAATTTAAGTTCGCTTTGGAGAGTCAAGTATCTTGGGTCGTGAACAACGGACCTTGGAGCTTTGATAATCGGATCTGGTGCTGAGATACTGGGAACGGGGCATGACAGCGCGATCAGTCACATTCACTGGATTACCTATTTGGGTACAAATCTGGGGTCTGCCTTTTGATCTCATCAATGCTGAGGCTGGCCTGGTACTATTTATAAATATATTGTTTAACAAATTAGCACCAAATTGTTATATCTTTATTATATGATGTTTTTGGATGCGTGAGTAATTTTTTTTAAACATTTATGAATATTTTGTATTGCTCATCTTCCTTATCTCATTAGTGTATTTTTGAGATTTTTAAGAAAATAAATTCAATTTCGAGTTTAAAATTATTTATTTATCTATTCATTTTTCGCATGTTAGATTAGCTTATGACAGTATTAACACAATATTTGTCTTGATTACAATCGTTATGTATAATAAGTTAAAATTTATGAATTTGATTATGCATTGAATATTTGGCATGGCTATCGCTTTCACTGGAGTAGTAGTCTATGGAGGCAAATCCTTAGGAGCAGTAGCGGTTCTGCACTTAGAAGAGCTACTGGCCGCCAATTACTTTTTCAGGGCTCCGCACCTGGGTAGACTTCCAGAGCTCTTGCTCTGCGTAGCCTCCTACTTATTATTCATTGATCACATCACATTTCAAATGTTTTACATATTCCGGAGAATTAGTTTGGCTTTGATGTAAGTTTTATTTTTCCCTTTCTTTTTTATTTGAATTGTAGTTTTGTTGAATATTATAAATTTTTTTAATACATTTCTCAGTGTTTTTGATTGTACAGTAGGAAAATTGGGTTTCAAAACTAAAAAATAATTTCCAAATTTTAGTTACTTTTTAATGATACAAAAAATGTTATAAATAATTTTTATTAAAAAATTAATATTTTCTCAACCTTTTGAATTTCTGAGAAAAATTGTATTGTTTTTATTTTGGTATGACAAAAATTATATATTAAATTATGAAATACATTACTATTTATTACATTAGTCCAAATTACAAAAATGAATTTAATAAGACCACCCTAAAAATATTATCACGGGCAACACGCAGGATCCATGACTAGTTTTAATAATAAGAGAATACTTATTTAATCTTTTTAATCACAATTGAAAAATATCATATTATTTTTAATTAAGATATATTTCAACCCCTTTGAATAATGTTTTAGTCAACATTGCTAGATTCAAACATTTATTTTTATATTAATAATTGTTAACATAATTTTTACTTCCTTATAGTTTGATATGCTATTAAACCATAATATGACCTTAAAATCTTAAACCTCTTATTCTTTTTTCAAGTTATTACTTAGTTTATAATATAATAGTGTCTACCACTCATGTGAGAAGAGAGAGTATTACTATCAAGCATGTAAGAATTTCCCCATTTTCATGCTCATTTTTTGCCCTCTTCCACCTATATGTATAGGACTAAGGTTGGCCATTTTTAGCTCATATTCAATCAAACATGGAAGTCTGGTTCATCATCGTCATCTCTCTCTGTATCTTAGCACTCCTCAAATACCTCCTTTTCAACAAAGTCTCTGAAAATCACAATAAGCTACCTCCAGGACCCTCACACATCCAAATACTCAGCAACTTCTTATTGCTCCGCAAACCCATAGAATTGGGACTCACCTTGACCCTCCACAAACTCCATGCCAAGTACGGATCCATCATCACCATTTACGTAGGTTTCATCCCAGATATCATCATTGCCAACCATTCTCTCGCACACAAAGCTCTTATTCAAAACAGTGCTGTTTTCGCTGACCGACCAGCTACTCTACCTACAGACTTGATCTTATCTAGTAATAAACACAGCATCAACACTTCCTCTTATGGTCCTACATGGCGACTCTTTCGTCGCAATCTCACTTCAAAGATTCTCCACCCTTCACACATGAAATCTTACTCTCACGCACGCAAGTGGGTCTTGGATATTCTCCTCAATCGCCTTGGTTCCAACACTAAATCCGTTGTTAAAGACCATTTCCAATACTCCATGTTTTGTTTGTTGGTTCTTATGTGCTTCGGAGACAAACTCGGTGAAACCCAGATTAAGAAAATTGAAGAGGGTGGCCGTCGCTTGATTTTGAGCTCTGGTCGGTTTGCTATACTCAATTCTTTCCCTCGTATTGGAAGGATTTTATTTCGTAAGCGTTGGGAAGAGTTGTTTCAACTTCGGAGAAACCAAGATGATTTGTTAATTCCTTTTATTAAAGCAAGGAAGAAAGTGAAGCAAGAAAGACAGAGTAAAATGAAAGAAGTCAAAGAAAATGAAGATGAGTTTGTTGTGCCGTATGTGGATACATTGTTGGATTTGGAGCTACCAGAGGAGAAGAGGAAGCTTTCCGAGGAAGAAATGGTTAGTTTGTGTTCAGAATTTCTCGTCGCGGGTACGGATTCTACGTCAACAGCGCTAGAGTGGATTATGGCGAATATGGTGAAATACCCACAAATCCAAGATAGGCTTTTAGTGGAAATGAAAGGGGTTGTTAGTGATGGAGAGAAAGACGTAAAGGAGGAAGATTTGAACAAGATGCCTTATTTGAAAGCAGTGGTTTTGGAGGGTTTAAGGAGACACCCACCTGCCCATTTTGTGATACCACATGCAGTGACTGAGGATGTGGTTTTGGATGGCTATATGGTACCAAAGAATGGTACTTTGCATTTCAATGTGGCAGAAATGGGGCGGGACCCGAAGGTTTGGGAGGATTCCATGGCGTTTAAGCCCGAGAGATTCTTGAATGGTGGAGGAGAAGCGTTTGATATAACTGGAAGCAGAGAGATTAAGATGATGCCATTTGGTGCGGGGAGGAGGATGTGTCCTGCTTCTGGTTTGGCAATACTGCATTTGGAGTATTTTGTGGCCAATTTGGTTTGGAATTTTGATTGGAAAGCTGTGGAGGGTGATGAGGTTGATTTGACAGAGCAACAGGAGTTCATTGTGGTGATGAAGAATCCACTCAAGGCCCAGTTATCTCCAAGGCTTTGAATGGTTAGGTATCCAAGGACCGAGACTATGACTATGATAGTGTTATTTGTAAATAAAGTCTACAGCTGTATTTAATAAATTTACACTAAAAATGTTTCTATGGCACCTAAGTATTTTCCTTTGCAAACAGCTGCATAGAGAATTGCTGTTTGCAAAGGGAATCACAGAGTTTGTTTCTTTTGCTGGAATTGAATTTCATCTGATATGGAAACAAACTTATGAATCTAGCCAACTTTGCCATTTTGTATTTGATTGAAGTATGCCAACTGATTTAGGAAGTGAATTTCTATTTTGCCAAGTTCTGATGTGTCATGCATACGTTTAGTCGTAGGGAAATTGCATCCATCTCCAATTGATTAACATTATCACATGGTAGGGAAAACCACTTACCTTGCAAGTGCAATGTTAGCTTAGTTGCATGTCATACTCAAAATGCAAGGGAAGTTGTTTGTTTGTTTATTTGGCTAAGTCGGGAATTTTTTGTTATGCACATGTGGAAGGGATTTTTTTTAGAAATTTGAAGAGAATTTCTCTGTTAGTTGTTGACCGTGAAACAAGCACAAGTGCTTCCTTTGTTCCCATCGTATATGAGATAATCCACAAACTGTCTTGTGTCAGCCTTCCCATGTATTGGAAATGCTGATTGCCTAAGTACTGGTGTATCAGATGGCTTATTTCATAAGTTGTGGTGAATCTCAGAGTTCTGCTACATTGCTAATGTTATATGTAAAGATTCAGATTGTTGTTATTGTGGTCAGGTGCATAAAATGTATACTCACAGTAGGGGTTATTTGTTAGTGTATATATGCATGCATAGCTGTAGCCGTAGGCAGTTGAGTGGGAGACATGTTTTATAGGTGACTGTCATTTACCCAACAAAATTATCATTTGTAACATGAAGCACCAAGAAACTTAGGGCCGTTTGGTATAGTAATTTGAGTAATATTATTTGTATTTTTTTGAAATACGGGTGGATGAAAAAGTGTGTGAAAATACGTGTAATGTTGTTTAAAAACTGAAAATATGTTGCTAAAATACTCTACCAAACAGGCCCTTAAATTTTTTGCTACGGTAAATTTTGAAATAAGCTTTGCTTTGAAAAATCCCAAACGAATAGAAATCCATGGGTCAAAAAGAAGGGGAAATATTTTGGAAATTCCCTTTGGGATGAGTTAACAAATTCTTACCTAGCAAGTACTGTACTGCCTATAAACTCCTAAACTCTTTGAGCACTTGTTTGAGTGTTTTTAATATACGTGTGGATAAAAAAATGTATAAAAATGTGTGTAAGTGTTTTTAAAATGCTCAAAAGATTGCTCAAAATGAACTACCAAACGAGCAAACACCAAAAACTCGAACTCCCTTTCCAAATAACAACAAATATAAAAAAATTTAGTTAATTGTCACGGATCAAAACAATATTGAAAACTAGCATCTCGAGTGTCTAAAACTCGAGTTCCAAGATAAAAATCGAGTTTTTAAGTCTCGATTTGTAAGAGAATGGGTTGATTTGGAAAAAAATCCACATGAAAATCGAGTTTTAAAGACTCGAGTTCCATAAATTGCAGAAAAACGCCGCTATAGGGCTTAAAAACGCCGCTATAGGGCTTTAAAACGTCACTATAGGGCTTAAAAACGCCACTATAGGGCTCCTTAAACCTGGTATGGGGTGATCACTTATAAAAATTTTTTTGCAGAAAAACGCCGCTATAGGGCTTTAAAACGTCACTGTAAGGCTTAAAAACGCCACTATAGAGGAAATTTTTTTTGCATGGAACTCGAGTCTTAAAGACTCGAGATTTATGTGGTATTTTCAGTAATATGGATCTCGAGTTTCTAAAACTCGAGATGCTACTTTCCATTATTGTTTCAAACGATGCCTAACTAACCATATACATCTCTTTTCCTTACCTATTTTGCACATCACCCCCCCCCCCCCCCCTCCCAAAAACTCAAATACATAAGAGGTTGCAAAAGTAAAAAAAGATTAGGATTTGACTGTAGACTTTTACTATTGGAAGCGTACGGCCACAAATGTAGCACTAAATAATATTTTTTATTCAATTTTTTTCTCTCTTCTGAAAGCTCTGTTCTCTCTCTCTACTCTGTCTCTCAATCTTTGCCTCTCTCTTTCTCTCTTCCCTCTCTCTCTCTCTCTCTCTCTCTCTCTCTTGTTTGCTGGTTTGCTAGTGGAGATTGGTGTGGTTGCTGCTGGAGATCATTTAAGATAAACTGACTGCTTAGCAAACAGATAAAGAGGCCTAAAACATATTAATAACTAATAAAATCATTTTAAACAGATAAAGAGGCCGAAAACATATTAATAACTAATAAAATATGTAATTCAACCAATTACATAATTTTATTTTCTTTCATTTCCAACTTCCATTTTTTTCTCCTACCCTAACTAAGTACTCAAAGCATATTTAAGGAAATACAATATGTTAATCCTTTGTAGTAGTTTTTATTTCCCATTTTTCTAAAGTCCACTCGTATTTGGAATGGGTTAATAGGTTTCTAAAGACAAAGTTTGTGGTGGGGTCACGGCTCTCATATTTGCTTTTGGTTTGATCCATGGTGTGGGGAGGTGATCCTTAAGCAAGTCTTTCCGGCACCTTTTCGAATGGCCTGAAATAAAGAGACTTACATGGTAGCCTATATGTGTTGGAATAACAAAGTTCTTCATTGGGACATTCTCTTTACCAGGTCAGTCCATGATTGGAAGATGGAGATTTTTCAATATTTTCTTGTCCTTCTCTATTCCCATAACATTGGTAGGGTTAGGGATGACTGGATTTGTTGGATTCATGCTAGTAGTAGTATAGTTAAGTCCTACTATAAGGCTCTCATAGAACTTAAAAGGAATATCCCCTTTATTTTCAAACTTGGAAAAAGACAAAAATAATAAGCAACAGGAGATTTTTTATGCTTGTGCCCTACTAGCTGGCTGGTATATTTGGTATTAATACTATTATTGCATATAAATGTGTTTAGCTTCATTCTTTATGTTTCCAGAAAGCAGAATAGGTTAAAGAAATGAAGAGGCTTGTATTGTTTTGTTAGTTTTCCCATCTATCTCTTTTGTGTTTTTTTTTTTTCAATGTGATTCCTCATGTGGGAAAGTATATTGTATGTGATGTAGATTTATAAAAATAAAAAAAAATTGCCTTCATTTTCAATGTGTTCATTGCCCTTCTTATCTAGATTTTATGAAAAGGAGTGGTAATCTGAATTTGTATCTTTTTGTGCTGCTGCCCATTGTCTATTTTAAATTGATATGTTAGTTGTTTGAAAGAGCTGCAAAATTTCATCTTGATGTGCAGTAGTCTATTAATTGGACAAATCAAATACCAGTTATCACTTCTAATTGTTGCAGAGTTTAAACATTATTACTGCATAGAGAATTGCTGTCTGCAAGGGTAATCACACAATTTGGTTTCTTTTGCTGGAATTAAATTTCATCTGATATGGAAACGGTCTTATGAATCTAGCCATTTGATTGAAATATGCCAAATTGCCAACTGATTTAGGAAGTGAATTTTTATGTTGCCAAGTTCTGATGTGCAATGCAAAATGCAAGGAAAGTTCTTTTTTCTTAAAAAAATAAAAAAGAAATTTGGAGAGAATCTCTTTGTTAATTGTTGAGCTTGAAACAGGCATCCGTGCTTCCTTTGCTCTTAACATGTATGAAATAACCCACGAAGTTAGTCTTGTGTCAGCATTTTGATGTATTGGAATTGATGATTCCCTCAGCATTGGTGTATCATATGGCTTATTTCGTAAGTAGCTGTGAATCCAAGAGTTTGCAACATTGGGAATGTTGCATTTATAGTTTGTTGTTAGTTGGCTTATAGATGCTGTCTTGCATATTTGTAGTCGTAGGCAGATGAAGCTTAGGTAGGGACTCGTCTTCTAGGTGCTTAGCCAGTGCCAAATACATATTATTAGTAACAACTAACAACTAATAAAATCATTTTGGATAAACTGATTTCTTAGACTTTGTAGTCCATGCAAGCGATTTTGGGGTGCAACCAATCCAAGAGTTAGCTTTTTTCGTTAGTAGTTGTAGCCTGTAGGATCATTATTAGCTTTAACTATATATCCTACAACTTGTAAGACAAAATGTAATGCTTCAATATTTTTCTGATTCTAAGTATGGGACACAATGCCAGAAAAATTGTTTCTCAACGCCCTTTGGGCTAGTTCGCTGCTCCCTGGGCACTGCTTTGAACCTAACAGAGGTTACAACTTGAGAACTTAAAACTCTCAGCATTTAATTTTAACATCTTGCAGAATTGTGTACAGCTCCCAACTGGGTAATGGCCTTCGTTTGTGGGTGCATTCATGCAGTTTTTGCTATTTCTTCGTGTGATCAAATTATTTATGCCCACCAGACCTGCTCTCATATTGAATAGCATATGTTTATGCTACTTCTGGCAAAGAGGAAAGAGCCTAGTACGCATGCTTCAGTTAGCTCCTTACTGCCAAAGCTATACAGATTCGTTTGATTTGTTTTTCCCCAGTTGCTGTATCACAATTAAGTTCGAAAGATTTTCTTCAAACATTTAGCCATTATATTGGGAATTTGTTGAATGTGTTTCTCCCAAAAACTTTTTGCAGGCCCTTATATCATATGAATGGATGCCTACTTACTTGACACATGTTTTTCGTTTATTAGTGAACTTTTTTGGTTTAGCAAAAATATAAAAGAAAAGCCAAGTAGGTCGAAAAACATTTACAAATATACACGAGCTTAAAAAATTAAACAAGAAGATGTGGAGTTAAGAATCTTGTGTCTCAATGATACTGTCTAATTTTCCTATGAAAAAGAATCTGAGTTTGCATATCCATTTTCTGACTTTTTGTATAGGAAAAAGAAAAAAGAAAAGAAAAAAGGAGATGAAAAAAAGGGGTAAATTACATGTTAAGCCCTATAGTTTAAGGGAGTTACAAATTAAACCATATTGGTTCTTAACACTTGCTTGCCTATGTGAAGAAAGATTCCAAAATCAATTCAATGCAATCGTGATACATATCTGAGGGAATCATTGGAGATTATTTAAGTCATTAGGTTGTCAGTTTCTCAATTAAAACAGGATATTCAACAAGCATTACTATTAGACTGATAATTTATGATTTAGGTTCCAAACATTTTTTAAAAAAAAAATTCCAACAATATTACTTTTGTTTTTTGTTTTTTTTTAAAGAAACAACATTACTTAATTCTACTCCATTCTCCCCTCAAAAACAAATCTACTCCATTCATCTTTTTTTTTTTCTTTTTTCTTTTTTTTTTTTCATTCATTTTTATTACTTCACTTTCCATTCCATTAATTTATCAACTCCCAGTCCCAAATGAAGTGTTTTTTTTTTTTTTTTTTGAACAAGATGAAGTGTTAGTACTTAGTATATACTCTTTGTAAACATATTTCAATGTTATCCTCACCGCTGTAAGAGCAACTGCATCAGTCATTGCAAACTTTCCGTCTATTTTGCACAAAAAAAAAACTTTTTTTTTATTATTTTACACACTTATTTTTACAAAACACCCACATTAATCTATCTATTCTGTACATTTATTCAATAAAATATTCATTCTTTTACAATTTTTTATTATTTCCTCACTCACTACCCCTCTCTCTCACAAACCCAACACTATCAAAAAATACTAAAATATTAAATGCACGAGCTACAATAACCATGCATATATGCATGGTTACTATAGCACTTATGCATTTATGCACAATTTTACATCCAATGATGTGGGTTTTTTTTTTTGTCAAAATGTGTAAAATAAGCTACTTTTTGTATTTTGCAAGACTTTGTAAGAGCTGACGCGGTTGCTCTAAGTTTAACTAATATAAAACATTTATTTATTTTTTGAAACCAATAAAACATTTATTATATTAATTAACAAAAAAAAAAAAAAAAATCTCACGTTAGCAACTTGAAAAAGAAAGTCACATTCTAGTGTTGTTCACTGCTTTAACACAAAGCGCACACACTCAGGCCTTTCTCTTCCGTTGGAAAATCAGTGTCTGGAAGGAAAAAAGAACGAGTAGCCCAACCTTACATAGTGAACAAATAAAAATTATAAATTGTGAACAAATAAAGATTTGGAGTTATGAAAAGTTGAAATATTTATTGTTAAAAGTCCTCATACAAGTGGACTCCTATCTCTCCCATGTCGTCTCTCTCATAGGGCTTCTGGAGTATTTGGATTCTCTTGGTCTACATTAATCCTTTGTGTATTTTATTCCAAATAAAAGAGATAAACACATATTCTCAAATCATAAATTTATTCCAAATCATACTGTCTTTCACAATTACAAGAACAATAGTTTAATAGGGTTTAGGAATTACACCAATAACAAAAGAGAACTGACTTGCATTAGTAAAGAGAACTTCTAATTTGAATTTACAACTTAAATTTTTTTTTTTTTGTCCATTTACAACAACTAATAACAACCCATCTCTTACAATTTGTTGTGAAAGAACATAATATTTCTTTTTAAAAAAACGTGAATGTGAGAGTTTGTTATATTTATTTCCAGTAAAAGAAATATATTTTGTTTAATTTTTAATTTTAATTTTTAAATGGAACATGTGGCTAAATCAAAAATTATGATTTTAAAAAGTGTTAAAGTTAAAAAGAACTTAAATTTAGGATTTGAATATTATCTTTCAACTACTTCTTAAAAAATACAAAGAAAAAAAAAGAGAAAATTAACTGGACATGGTTGTTTTTATTTATTTATATATATATATATTTTTTTTTTAAGTGAGCTATTTAGTTATAAAAAGAGTTTATAAGACTTTGTTATCCTTAATTTAAAGAACTCCATTTGAACTAAGCAAGAGGTGAATCCTGCAATGTTGTGTCCTGCAACTTTAATTTTACTTTGAGTGGGCATTTGCATTGGTGATAGAAATGATAGAAGAAGGAGGTGGGCAAGAGGGGCGTTCTACTGCTATGATTTTGTCATTTGATGTCAATAGTGAGAAATTCAAAGAGCTACCACTGCCTGATGAAGAAGGAAGTTGTATTAAGAAAGGACTCACCTCGTTCAAGGAAAGACTCGCTTTCATTAAATTTGGAAGTGGCGTACAACCACATAGCATGCTTTTATGCTCCATTTGGGTGATGAGGGAGTATGGTGTGCTTGATTCCTGGAATAAAATTTGTGTTCTACCAATTGAAATTTATACTGATTTCTTCGAAATAGGTCTCGCCTGGTCTCTACCAAACGTGGTATCTTACTGAGAGGATGGTGCTGTGTATAACAAGCGATTTCATCACAGGTATGGATAAATTGAAACCCTTGTAGTGTTTTTACTGGTTGACCATATTTTTGCTCCAGATTTATTTGATCCTTTTATGGTTGTGGCTATTATATATTCGTATTTGATATTGTTGTTGTTGTTGTTTTGGTGTGATCAGAAGTATTTGATATTGTTTTTGATTGATTGTTGCACACATATTTTTTAAAAATATTGAGCTAGCATAACCTTTTGCTTGTGTGTCTGTATTGTAGTGCTAAAAAGAACTCATTAGAGTTATCTTACTCTTTTTTTCTTTTTCTTTTTTTTCCTTAATAGTTAAAAAAGAAATGGCAAAAGAGTAGAGGAGGAATAAAAAGGAAAAAAATGGTAGAGGATATGTTGTCTTCTTGGAGGGGGAGGTCTGGTGGGAGAAGTAGCAGGGGACTTGGAATGCAATCCCCTGGTGTCTCATGTGTTATTTATTGAGAGAAAGGAAACCTATAAAAAGAAATTCAAAATAATATAAAATATAATTAATTTTTTAAAAATTTTAATTTAATAATATTTTTAAATTATAAAAAATATGGAAGGTTATTAAATAATATAGAATACATAATAAAACTTCTTTTAAATTTGTAGAAACTCTTGGTTGTATAATAATAAAATAATCCTATTTAAATTATATAAAATAATTAATGAAGTGATTTTTGTTGTATATTTTGCTGATGGAAGATGAGATGAGAAAGAGAAGAGCACTCTGTTGAAGGTGAATTTAAGATGTAGGAGAGCTGCAAGTTTGAAAAGAATTTTTTTTGCTAGAGAGAGAAGAAGAGCTGGAATGCTTTGAAGAGGAAGTGGACTCAAAGATGGAAGGTGGTGAGAGCTTTGATAAGATGTAGAGCAGCACCATAAGAAGTAGAAGAAGCCTTTGCTGGGAAAGTTTGGAAGCCTACTCAAGAAGGATGGCACTAGCAATCATAAGTATAGAGATTGACCAGTTTGGCCTAACTTATTCCTCAATAGCAGGCATGTATAATTGGTATCAATTTGCACCTAAATGTGTTTGCTTCATTTTTTATGCTTCCAGAAAGCAGAATAGGATAAAGAAATGATGAGGCTTGTATTATCATTTTAGTTTTTCCTTCTATCTCTTTTGATTTTTGAAATGTGATTCCTCATTTGGGACAGTATCTTGTATGTGCTGGAGATTTTTTTTTTTCCTTCATTTTTATTATGTTCATTGCCCTTCTTATCTAGATTTTATGAATGGGAGTGGTAATTTGAATTTCTATCTTTGATGTACTGCTGCTTATTGTCTATTCTAAATGGTTATCTTAGTTGTTGCAAAGAGCTGCAAAATTTTATCTTGATGTGCGGTAGTCTATTTAGTGGATAAATCACATATCATATCAGTTATCTCTGTTAATTGTTGCAGAGTTTAAACATCATTACTGCATAGAGGCAGTTTGCAAAGGGAATCACAGAATTTGCTTCATTTGTATTGCTGGAATTGAATTTCTTCTGATATGGAAACAGTCTTATGAATCTCCAACTTTGCCATTTTGTATTTGATTGAAGTGTGCCAACTGAATTAGGAAGTGAATTTCTGTGTTGCCAAGTTCTGATGTGTCATGCATATGTTTAATTGTAGGGAAATTGCCTTCATCTCCAATTGATTAACATTATCATATGGTAGGATTCGCCCACTTACCTTGCAATTGCAACATCTTAAGATCAGGACTGACTTGAGTTTAGATGGTAGCCTAGTTGCATGTCAGACTCAAAATGAAAGGAAAGCTTTTTATTTTTTTTATGAAATTTGAAGAGAATATCTCTGTCAGTTGTTGGGCATGAAACAAGCATGAGGTTTTCCTTTGTTCCCAACATATATGAGATATTCCACAACCTTGTCTTTTTGTAAGCCTTTCCATGTTTTGGAAATGCTGATTGCTTAAGTATTGGTGTATCAAATGGCTTATTTCATAAGTTGTGAATCTAAGAGTTCTGCAACATCGGCACTTAACCTAGCAGAATTTACAACTTGATATCTTTGACTTTAAGCATTTAATTTTAACATCTTGAATAATTGTGTCCAGCTCCCAACTGGGTGATGGTCTTGGTTTGTGTGTGCATTTATGCAGTTATTTTGTTCTATGGTCAAATTATCTAAGCCCACTTCATAGGTTCTCAGCATGGCCCATTGAACTGCATTTGTTTCTACTTCTTCTGTCTTGCAAACAGGAAAGAGCCTAATGCTAGTACATATGCTTCAATCAGCTCCTTGGAACATTTGGCTAGATCGCAATAAATTGATTTTCCAATAAATTGGCTAGATCGCAATAAATCAGCTCCTTGGAACATTTTTTGCTCTTTGGAACATTTGGCTAGATCGCAATAAATTGATTTTCCAATAATTAAGCACCTCAATATCTCAACTTGTTCACGACATTATTGATTATACTTGTGAATTTTACTATTATGCTTATAACACAAATGTTCTACATAGAAACAATTAAGTTGGATTTCATGGTCTCCTTCTTATATATGGTCATCGGAAGTGTTAAGTTGAATATATATGACAGATCCAAAGAAACCATGATTCTTTGGGAGTTGGCAGTATCATTAGAGATCATTTAGGTCATTAAATTGTCGTTTTTCCGATTAACATAGGATATTCAACAAGCATTATTGTTAGCCCAACAATTTTAGAGAGATTGGCTGAGGACATGGTGAAGATGATTGGCTGTGGAACAATGCCATGTGTAACACACACCTTTGGATTAATGGAGTTTATTTTGATACATAAGTGTATTGATAATTATGGAATAATCTTTGTCTAATTATAAAAGAACTCTCCATCTACTAACTGTAAGGTTTTTTTTTTTTTTTGTTTTTGTTTTAAGATATGATAAGTTTCCAATTGATGATGTCTGCTCCATGATGATTACTTTAATTCAAAAGATAAAAAAAAAATTATTCATTGAGTAAACGGGAACTCATGCAATTATAAAGGGTTTATTTGGTATAGATTATTTTTATTGATTTATTTTATTAAAGAAAAAGCTAGATAAAACTTATAAGTTTAATATCTATGGGAGGCAAAAAGGCATTTTAATTTTTTTTTTTTTTTTTAATCTAGGCTTAATTATGCTTTTGGTCCTCGACTCACGATCAATTTAATCCTAGTCCCTTAGAAATTTTTGTGTCATAAAGTTCGTACTCTTTTTAAGTAACTAGTCATGATCCCACGTGATGCGCAAATAATGCTTCAAGCTGTTATATGAAAAACTTATATAGAATCTCCAAAATATTTTAAAGTAATAACATGAAGTAATGTTGCGATAACATGAAGAGATTTTTGTTAAATTAATGATATAACACAAAATTAAGGGGATGGAGAATTTAAACTATAGAGAAAAAGTTACACAAATTAGAAATTAGTTATTATGTGGTGTAACATCTTCTTTAAAAAAAAAAAGGTGGTGTAATAAGTTGATTGTTTGTTTAATCATTTATGTTTTTGCTGAAATTTTTAATCATAATTTTTGTTTCTACATTGGCTTGGAGTTAGCATAAAAAATTTGTAATTTTATGTAAATGTTTAGTTGGCTTATGAAAATATCATCTAAAATTTATGATGTCACGTTTATGTTATTGAAGTATAATAGTAGTCAGTTAAACACTCAGTGAAAATAGTGATATCCTATTAATAGAATTTTATTATAATCCAAAATATGTAAAGAAGTTGAGGTGTAAAGTTAAATGAAAAATTACCTTACAAAGCAGCACATGACAGAATCGCATGGTCTCTCACGTGAGAAAATACACCCTGTTATGGGTGTATATTTCTCTCCTCTCACAGTTGGTGGGACCCACCAGCTGTGGGCCCCACCAGCTTGCGAGAGGGAGGAAGCATACACCCATAACAGAGTATACTTCCTCCTCTTACGTGATGTTTTTTCTTTCTTATATAATTTTTTTAAAGAAAAACCATATAAAATTCTTATATATATATAATTAGTGCATACTTATAGATAATTAATGTGTATTCACTTCATTGACACATTCAATGAACTAAAAGTTTTACATAAATATAAATTTTGATGAGATGGAAGCTTAAATGAGAGAGGCTTAACGAATGTGCCACTCATCAAATCCCCACACCCTCATTGTAAGAGTTAAAACTTGCTTAAAATAGAAGAGTCTATTAAATGAGAAAAATATTGTTGTTTTACGTTAAAACTTTTTAATCTCTTCTTTACTAAAGTGCCCTTAATTATCCATAAAAAAATACCCTTAATTACGTGGGACATACTAATACATGGCTTGCATTTTTGGATTGAGATTTGGATGCTTCTACTAATTTTTTACATTAGTGAGTATCCAATGAATTTTAAATTGATAGACTATCATTATCAATACTTATATTGTATTTTATAAGGTACGTAACATTTTCTATGGAGTAGTAAATTAATAAGATTTTTGTTAAAGGAAATGCTCTTGGAAAGATCCTAAAATTTAGTAACTACACATCCACGTTTTTTTTTTTTTTTTTTTTTTTTTTTTTTGGTGTTGTTGATGTTGTTCTTTTTTTCAAATTTTATATATGGAAGTTATCATTTTTTGTCTAATCCTAAAATGTAATTTCTTAATCCTAAAATTTAGCCATTTACTACACATCCATAACATAAGTAAATAAAACCTTAAATTTTAAATTTTATGGCAGGAGATACATGTTATTTTTGGTGTTGTTGTTTTTTTTTTAAAAAAAATTTAATAACATTTATCAATTTTTGTTTAATCCAAAAATTTAGTTTTTTAGTCCTAAAAGTGAGCCACTTACTACACATCTATAACAAAAGTTAAAAAGAGTTTAATATATCAACAACATCAATAACCTTTAAAACTGAGAAAAAGGTACGTAACATTTTTTATAGAGTAGTAAATTAATACTTATGAAAAAAAATTTAAATTAAATTTGACATAGAATTATACAAATGATAAATATAGTTTCTGTTACAAAAGGAATTTTCAGTTTTCTAGACACAGACAAATACACGGGTGAAATTATGATTTATATGAGACCTTTTTTTTTATATAAAAAACAAACTGAGATTCTGGTCCAACACCGTGCCATTCCACACCAATCATATAGATCACGTCCCAAGAATCAACGGTTTGAAATGCCTTAAGTGTAAAGTGGCAAAAACTAAAAACTTCAGGAGTGATAGTTAATCTTTATATAGAAAAGTTTAGGCCGGATGGGTTAATAAAGTGAGTAGGAATTAAAACTCAGCTGATTCAAATTTTATTGCAGGAGATACACGTTATATTTTTGGTGTTGTTGATCTTTTTAAAAAAAAATTAATAACATTTATCAATTTTTGTTTAATCCAAAATTTTAGTTTTTTAGTCCTAAAAGTTAGCCACTTACTACACATCCATAACAAAGATAAAAAGAGTTTAAATTTCAAATATATCAACAACATCAACAACCTTTAAAACTGAGAAAAAAGTACGTAACATTTTTTATGGAGTAGTAAATTAATACTTATGGAAAAAATTTTAAAATGAATTTGACTTAGAATTATACAAATGATAAATATAGTTTCTGTTACAAAAGAAATTTTTTTACAACAATTTCTTAGATAACAACCACTTTATGTGAGGTTTAAATCATATAAGAATCCTTGTAAAGTCTCTCACCCGAACTTATCTAATATTCCATTCCAATTGTTGGAAAATCTAGTTTTGTATCTCATACAAAACACACAGCGGAAGCAACAAACACGGATCTACTTCATTCATGAAAGATAACATGTAACCTTGAATTCTAGAATAAAGAATAGAAAGCGTACCTTGATGCAGTGAAATTCAAAATCAAGACTCGAGAATACCTTTAATCTTCATCTCAATTCCACATGGTGCCCAAGATGTGTGGTCTCTCAATCAGTCTTTTTGTACATTGATTCTCAAAGAAAAATCCTTCTTCTTCTCCTTGCAGAGAAAAACTGTTTTCTTTTCTTTTCATCATACGTACATTCTTACTACCATAGTAGTTCCTTTATTTAATAACTCTTATTAAATAAAAACTGATTATCTAATTGGGTTAGCCTTTTAGGCCTACCTAATTGGGCTTTAGTTTGTAGCTTGAGATGGGACCAAAGGGAACAAATAAGACTCTAGCTCCAATAGGCCTTGGGCTTTTCTGTCAACTCTTGACAAATCCAGAGTTACCATTAATTATATTCAATACCACTATAAGAATATAATTGCACTCTAGGCCTTATTAATAAATTGTATCCCAAAACTTTATTATACATACAACCCCTTCATTAAAATATTCGTAGTAATACAAAGTCATGAATGTTGACTGACACTTTGAAGATTACTACATCTTAATTCTTGAGTACCCGGTTTAATCCTTTATGTTATTCAACATATATTTATGAAATCCAATTTCATAAATATATACTTTAGTAACTCCTTACTAAAGTGGTTGGGCCCAACACTCTGAATAACCAAACCCATTAAACTTATCTCAAGGGAATATTTTATATCTACGTTAAGAGATTATGAATTCCATCTTGAGAATATATGTTCCATCAACACTAAATGCGGCTGCCCAACATACTGAGGTTTTGACCGTGACTTATAGATCTCACTCCTGATATATCAAAGCAACCTACACCTCATGATCATATCCATTATTCTCTCAGGATTTAGAGTTGACGTAAATAGAAGTCGTGAGATTTATTATTCATTTGACAGTCGTTAGGAGAATAATAAATCTCATAGCAGTCCAGTTCAATATGTCTTAACTCTTAAAACATATCAACATATCAACTAGAAGTCTCCACTTCCATGATCAAGACAAATCATCTTAGCTGATATGTTATAGTCTTCGCAGATGAAATGCCCAATTTCATCACCGACTACGAACTAAAATTTTGAGTTTACAAAAAACTTGTGATTTATATCTTCTGTGACTTTTCACATAAATCACATACTATGCATCTCATAGACTAAGATAATGTCTCATTAGTTCATTTATAAATAGTCTCATATAATTAAACAATTTAATTATTTATGACATGCCAATAAATTGGATTTTAGGGCATAAACCCCAACACCAATGACTCCTCAATGCAATCCAAAAAACTTATGCGTACGTGAACCTGAGAGAGATAAAAGAATTAGGGTTAAACCAAGTATTTAAAAAAAAAAAAATTTATTCAACAAACCAAAGTTAGCGCGTGTGGCAATTAAAGATAATAGTATAATTTTGTTAGAGTTTGTGTTTGATTTAAATTTTGATGAAATCATTTTACTTGAAAATCCTATTAAAATTGTTCAGAATAAAGATAAAGATTTTTTAG
>JARYZH020002048.1:0-12837 GCA_030021035.2 Notholithocarpus densiflorus | reverse complement strand
CATACTCAGTTCTATCATCCATGTTGAATAGAAGGAAGATTAAAGCACGGTTATGAACTATCATTTTGTAGAAAGTCATGATCTTTTACTGAATTGGGTATATATATTGCTAGTAGCCATTGCCTAATACATGAACATCCCACATGTTTCAGTTCTAGACAACCAGAAAAACTACCCCCCTCAAATATTTATTGTCACTCTGGTCAAACTATTTTCCACAAAGCCTAGTGCTTGTTTTGTCATTGAGTTCTACCATGTTGTTTGGCAAGTAAGTGCTTCTTGACATGGTTAGCCAATTATATCCCCTCATGCTAATTATAAATTGCGTGAAAATGGATTTGCAATTTTTTTTTAAATATTTTTTGCATTGGACTACTCAAGGGACTAATTGACAAGGGTCTTCTTTTGTGTGTGAGTGGGTGTTTGGGGGGGTTTCTTTCAGCTGTCTCCATGTAAATGTAGTCTTTAATAACATGTGTTTGCTGTTTCTGACTTTATTACAAACATTTCAGCCCTTGATTTTTTCTTTTTTAATCGGTAAGGAAACACCCACCCGGTGGATATTGAACCAACGACCTCATCCTCAACCTTCCTCTTACAAGAACAGGAGGTATCATTCAAGCTAGAGCTCATTGGCAGCCTAAATAAACTTCATCTTCTATTATGTCTCATATACCTTTCTTTAGTTGAGTCAATGTTTTATCCCTGCTAAAAACCTGGGTTAGTGATATTTATGCCTTGGTTTAGGTGGTAAAGTGAAAAGGTGGGTCATGGGTACAAATCTGAACACTGAAGACATTAGTGTTTTTATTTAATAGAAATTTTTAACGGTTTCAGGTATCTTTGAAGGATTGTTTTTTATTATTATAGATAATGAAATGGCTCAAAGGTGCTCCACCGTCTATCCATTTTCGGCTTCTGCTAGTTCAAAATGTTTGTCAGAAACAAATTCCTTCATGGCTAGAAAAGGTCTTTATTTTCTGATATTTATAACAGAAACTGTGCAAGAATTAAAAAGCTCTTCTGATATTTATAACAAATTCCTTCATGGCTAGAAAAGGTCTTTATCTTCTTATAATTATAACAGAAACTGTGCAAGAATTAAAAGCTCTTTTAATTCTTGCACTGTATAATTGGCATGCTTGTAGATTGATGTCCCATATTGTTTATTGCATCCCTCTTTAGGATAACATGAAGCTTGTACTGATTATCCATTGAATTATTTTAGCATGTGGCTGTAGCCTCCGTGTGTTTGCTTATTTGGAATGCCTTGTTCTTACTGTTTGACACAGGCAGCCATGTCATGAAGCAAATTGCATTTACTTTACTGAGCAAAATTAAACTCATGTTTTCAAATTATAAAATGGAAGCATTGCCAATCTAGCATAATTTCAAGGATATATAGTTTCCATCCTAGCCTCTCCCAACTTTGTTTTAGGCCTATTCCTCTAATGTTCTACTTGGGAAGGACAGTATGAAATGTTGTGTAACTTCTATGTATTTTCATTAGAATGGAATCCTCGAACTCAGACTACCTCTTGGTGTAAATGGTGTGTTTGCTTTTATTGTGATATGCCTTCATAACAGATATTTTAATGATGGCATCTTTTAGTCACTTACCAGTTCCTCTTGGTGGTTAATATGATTACATACCTGAAGTTCTGTCGTACATCTTAAATAGAAGGAAGAGTTAAATCTTGTTTAATGGATTTCTACTTAATGAACAAGTTTATTTTTGGCAAAAATGCAATGTAACTTTACCCAAAAATCATTTTAATCATATAAGTGTGAAGTTAGATATTTTAGTTCAATAGATTTGCTAAAAAATCATTTTAGTGCTTTTAAGTTTGAATTATCAATTCAAACTAAAAAGGATTTAGAGTGAATAAAATGACAAACTTCAAATTTAAAGGACTAAAATGACTTTTGGGCAAATTTAGTGGGTGTCTACTATATATATATATATATACACACTAGTTGCTAACCTGTGCGATGCACGGAAATAGTTTCTGAATAAATTTTAAGAAAAAAAAAGTCATAATTTTTTAGTTGCAGTAGTAAGCAAAAATGCATGAAATTAAAATATATATATTTATATATATATATATTTTTTGAAGGAAATAACATGAAGTTTTATTAATTAGGCAGAATAAAGCAATGTTGTTTTATTTATTAGTTTTTTGTGAGAAGGAATAAAAGACAAAATGTTGTGTCTCTAATTTAGTTTGTGTTGAATATATAAATATATATAAGATAGGTTGTAATATATATACCAAAAGGTGATTATTGAAATGGCATAACTCTTCAATTTTGATATACTAGAAGGTGTCTATTAAAAGGTCATAACCCTTCATATTAGATATACCAAAAGGTACGTTTCGAATGATTATATATATATAGATATAAATAGATTAACTTTTTTTTTTTTTTTTTTTTTTTTTTTTTTTTTTTTTTTTTTTTTTTACCTTTGATCAAAACCTTAAAAAAAACCGCAACGCAGTAGCATAAATAGAAAAAGAGAAACGGTGGCAAAATGAAGGTGAGTTTATTTATTTATATTTTTATATTTACAAATATATATTTTAAAAAGAAAATTGTTTTTTTAGTTTGTTATCAATTTATTGATTTAGGGCTGTTATTAATTATTTTCACATGTTTGCAAAGTTAGGGTTTGATATGTGACTTTGAGGGTGTGATATGAATATGATAGTTTGATTTTGAATAAACCCACGTTTGAAACTTTGTGAATACTTGCTTTTTTCTTTAAGACAAAACTTAGGTACAGTACATTAAGTGCTGTTCCTTAAGTTCCCCTTTTAAGATTTAGCCATGTGGCTACTTAACTAAAAAATACATTTTCTTCCTATGATAAAAAATCCATATGGCAGAATCTCAAAAAGAAAACCTAAGAAACAGCACCTAAGTACTGTACCTAAGTCTTGCTCTTTTCTTTAATATTTGTATTTCTGTGATTCTATTTGGTTCAGTAACATACTTGATTTTCAAATAATGTTAGCAGTTATAACATAAAATCGTTTACGTTTTAAGTCAGACAGTATTTGTTTTTCTAATTTAGTTTGGCTTTTGTGATGTTGTTGGAATGAATTCAATACTTTACTCGTTGATTGGTCTCACTTTCATTTAGAAAACTCCTATGATTGCTTGTTGATTTTGAACATAAATAGTTAGCAATTGCGACAGCCACAAAACCTAATGCTATCATGCAACAATCACAAAACATGTAAAGAAATCGTTCAGTATTATTGTTACTACTATTGGTGTGGCTTGATTTCTAGACCTTTTCACTATTTAACAAAAAAAAAAAAAAAAACCCAACTTACAAATAGCAATTTTGGAAAATACCCACAAGTTTATAGTGTTTCTAAGATGATGAAAGATAAGAAGTTAAGAAGAAGTTACCAAATGAATATGAACCACTATTTATACCAAAATGATTATGACTCTTTAACAGTCACATTTTCATTCAATATGCATCTTTTCGGTTAATAGACACATTTTTATTTAGGGTGCGTTTAGATACCGCTTATTTTGCTGAAAACTGAAAACTGAAAACAATAAAAAAATATTTTTCGGTTACTGTTCATTAATGAAATCACTGTGCATTTGCCTAATTGCATTATGAAAAAAAAAAAAAAAAATGCAAACGCAGGAGAAATCATTTCTATCCAAACATATACTTAATAGACTTTTTTTTTTTTTTCATTTAATAGGCACATTTTTAGTCAAGAAGCACCTTTTCATTCAACCGACACATTTTCGGTTAACATGTACCTTTTCGTTCAAAAGACATAACTGTTTGGTATTTCTAAATGTATATGTGACATTAATTTATATAGCCACGTGGTGCAATGATAAGTGGTCAACAAAAAGTTAAACGTTTCGGCTATTAGTTATTATATATATATATATATATATATATCTTATGTGGCCTAACAAAATGTTGATGCGGTATTTGACTCGGACCAAAATATTTTATTTTAAAAATTATGGACACATGGCATATAATTATTGGGACATGTGAAAATAATATTATAATAAGATGAAATTAACCTTAGTATGATACAAAACAAAATCCCCAATCAGGAAAATTCTGGTGCCACTACTTTTGTGCACAACTCGCCCACGTGGCGAGTTGTGGTTAGTGGAGGGATGACCCATCATCACCCCTCCACCAATCACAACTCGCCCTCATGGCGAGTTGTGCACAAAGTTGTGCACAAAGTAGTGGCACCAGAACCACTCTCCCCAATCAATTGTTAGGGCTTAGAATTTTACTCTAAAATCCCTACTCACTAGAAACCCCAAATCATCTACCCCAATTTGTGCAAGTCATCATCAACAAGTGACCAACAAACGAAACATGAGTGAGAGAGTGGAGTGGTCGGAACTTCCCGAGTCACTGTTACCAACGATCGGCGAATGCCTCGATACCCGCATCGACAATCTTCGATTCCGCAGTGTCTGTACATCATGGCGCTCCTCTACCCCTCCCTTTGACTCCATCCCTCCTCGTCGATTCCCTCTCGATCTCCCTATCCCTTTCCCTTTCCCTTTTCCTGAGCCAATAGATTTCGCGGATGAGTACTACGAAGACTGTCTCACTCTCTTCAAAAGAAAATGCACTCTCCGCCAAAGCATTCTCTATCGTCTACAAAGGCTACATCCCTCACCTTCTGATAAGGCCTGGTTGTTCGAGGTTGAAGGCCGCAAACTGTGTCTTTTCGATCCACTCTCCACACATCGAGATAGGTATGAGCTCCCCAACAACTTCAATTTATTGGACTTCCAGCACCTCGAATTAACTAGAGCCTATTCGCTTGAAATGCATCCAGACCTCTATGATTTTGGCTTTGCTCACAAAGTTGTGATGTCCCCCAATTCGCCTTCTATCAAATTAAACGACTCTCACGTTTTTGTCATCCATGAATTTGACTTTGGTCAATACCGTAAATTACGCCACGCAAAATGTGGGGACGAGAGTTGGACCACTGTTGGTGAGGACGCACAACATTTAGATGATGTTATTGTGTATGAGGGCCGATTCTACGTGGTTGATCGATCTGGAATAGTTTATAGGATCAATGTTTCGTCGTTGGAGTTGCAACGGTTATATCCTCGGATACCTGATGGTGAGTTGGGTACAATGAAGTATTTGGTGGAGTCGGGTGGAGCTCTCTATGTTGTTGATAAGTACGACAAAGGGAGAGTTCGTTTCAAAGTTTATAAGCTGAATGAAGAGTCAGATGGGAGTTTTGTATGGGATTTAATGGAAAGCTTGGGTGATCGAGCTTTTATTTTAGGTCATGATTGTTCGCTTTCTGTTTTGGCTGGAGAGTTTTTCGGATACGAGGGGAATTGCATTTACTTCACTCACCATAATCAAGCTCATGTTTTCAAGTTAGAGGATGACAGCATTGCCAATCTAGATATTTGAAGGTCAGCAATCCACCCTGGACTCTCGCTTGTTCTACTTGGGTACATATGTATCTTGTGACTATCAATCTTTTAGCTCCTTTGTTGTTATGCGTCATTGTTCTTGTTGGTTTAAACCATTAATCTTTTAGGAATTATGGTGCTGTTAGTATTTTGGCTTTTATCTATTGGTAGTCCCAAGTTGTTCCCTGTGTGTATGTAGGGATTGTTATTGTCAACCTTATATTATTTGCCTATGAATGGTTCAGAGACCGAGTAATTTGAGGAGGGAAAGAGACTAGGTAGTATTTTACTCGAATCTCTTTTAAAGTTTTTACTCAATTGTGCTGGCCAGACAATTAAGTAGTTAGTACTCCCCCCTCTGCGCACTTAGCTGAAGTCAAGCTAACCTCCATGAGACAGTATCTCCTATATCTCTTCATGCTAACTATAAATTGTGTGAAAATGGATATTCATTTGTTTATATTTGTTGCATTAGACTACTTAAGGGACTCATGGACAGGGTCTTCTTTTGTGTGTGTGTGTGTGGGGGGGGGGGGGGGGGGGAGGGGGTATTCTTTCAGCCGTTACCATATGAATTTGGTCTTTAATAACATGTGTTGGATATTTGACTCTATTTCAAACGTGTTCATTTTAGCCCTTCATTATTTATCAGTGAGGAAACACTCGGTGAATAATTGAACCAACGATCTCATCCTCCACCTCCCTCTTACAAGAAGAGGAGGTACTGTTCGAGCTAGAGCTGATTGGCAGCCTAAATAAACATCATCTTCCATTAGTCTCATATACCTTTCTTTAGTTGAGTCATTGCTTAACCCTGGCTTAAAAACCTAGGTTAGTGATATTTCCAAACCTTGGCCCTTGGTTTAGGTGGTAAAGTGAAAAAGGTTGGAGATCATGGGTACAGTTCTAAAGATCGAAGACCTGTGTGATTTTATTAAATAGATATTATTAACAGTTTCAACGTATTGTTTTTTTATTATTGCAAATATTTAAATGGCTCAAAGTTGCTCCATCCTCTATCCATGTTCAGCTTCTACTAATTCAGAGTGTTTGTTAGTAACAAATTCCTTCATGGCCAGAAAAGGTCTTCATCTTCTGTTAATTATCACTGAAACAGAAAAAGGCTCTTTTAATTCCTGCTCTGTGTAATTGGCATGTTTGTAGATTGATGTCCCATATTGTTTATTGCATCCCTCTTTGGGATAACATGAAGCTTGTACTCATTATCCTTTGAATTATTAGCATGTGGTCATATGTGTGCTTATTCCAAATGCCTTGCTGTACTTACTATTTGACTCTGGTCCTCTGGCAGCCCAGTCATGGCGTATTAAATCAAGGGGAAACCACAAAATTGGATAATATTTTTGTTTTAATGGAAAAGTATTTTGTATATACACTTTAAAAGAATTTAGGCAAAACTCAAAAATCCACTCTCTAAGTTTCGCTACTTTTCGTTTCAATTCTTTAAGTTTGCATTCTTTTATTTTAGTTCTCTAAGTTTCAAAACACCCTAATTCAGTCATCCTTTAACTTGCCATCCACTGTTGCCATTATCATTGTTGCCATTATAGTAAACACACATGTGGTTTGACCTGTTTTTATCTTGTCTACCTGTAGTTTAAAACTTAACACTTTGCCCACCTGTGTTTAACTCTGTTTGGTCTCTATTACCTACCTTTGGCTTTTTTTGTTAAAAAACAACTTTTACTAGCAAAACATAACATAACACAAATCAAAAGGTTAGGGTTTGAATTTTTTGAAAGAGCTTGAGGTGGGAGGTTAAATTTACTGTTTGGAAGATCTCCTTGCCAGAGTAGAAAATGGCATAATGGCCCAAATTGATATCTCCAGTATAAACAAGTTTTCTGAGTTATGAGACTGCTCCATAAAACAAAAGAAAAATAAGTATCGTTCAATACAGAATGCTGTTTTTATCAATTTTTTGGTGCTTTATTTTTTTAAATTTCTGTATTTCTTAAGAACAAATTTGATCTTAGTGGTTTTCTCCCTTCACCTAAAATTAAAGACCTTGAGAAGTTCTTGCATTACAAAATCACAACCTAGGAACAACAAATAACAACGACAACTAGGAAACAAGTTACAGAACTTAAGAGTGGCTCTCTGCCTTAGTCAGGGGTGGAGGCACACATAAGCTTGGCCCCCCCAAAGTTTTTGAAACCCCTATATAATACTATATTAAATCAAGCTGTCCATTGCAAATGTATCAATTGGCCCCTCCAAAAAAAATTCACATACCTAGTCTAATGTTAGTTTTAGTGGTTTCCTCTTTGAAATATGTTGTGGTTGTATGATCAATCAAAAGGCTGAGGCAATTATCTCTCAAAACTACATAGAATGACACACTAGCACGAGTGATAAAAAATATTTGATACCATAAGAATGTCTCAATTTTAATGGTTGACAATTGGATGTATCTAGAGCATGGAACTATTAGGATTAAAGAAGGTATATGGAACTAATGAAAATAATTAGCTAAGTGGGGTTGTCTAGCAAATTATGGCATATAAAATGACTAAAACAAAGTAAAAGTATTAGTTACCTTTCAGTTATTAGCCTTAGGTTCAACAATTGACTGGAGCAATTGTCATATGTGTTTATTTTGTTGTGGGTCTTATGCATCATACAATGTTAATTTCTTTATAGCATTCATTCTGAAATATGATTATTTTTACAATTACAATATTTTAGTTTCTTAAGTGGACTTCACCCAACAAAACACACGTTTACTGAAACCAAAAAAAAAATACAAAATACAAAATTGTCTAGATGCTATTTTTTTTTTTTTTTTTTTTTAAGTAAACAAAAGTGCACTATGTTTGTGCATGTACAAATGTGAAAGTCGCTAAAAGTTTATTGTTTTGCTTAAACTAGTGATTTTTTTTTTTTTTGGTGGCATTCTTAATCTTTAAGCTTCGTTTTTTTATTTCTTTTAACTCTATTTATCTCACACATACATACACATAAATATATGAGTTATGACTAATGTACAAGCATGTAATTCGGCCCTCCTAAGTTAAAAATCTCGGCTACGCCCCTGGCCTTAATTACAGCTAAGAACTATAACAGTGTAAATAGGACTTGCAGAATAGAACCTTCAATCTCAATTCTCAACTCTTATATTAGCTATAGAGCAGGGCTTACTACATCGACTGTTGATGTATCCATCAATCAATATATATATATATATATATATATATTTATATATAGATCTCATGTGGGAATGCATTAAACCTTTTCATTAAGTTTTTAAACTATTACCCAATAATTTATAGTAACTTTTTTTTACTATTAGTTATTGATATGAGCTGAGGTTGACAATTAGACCAAACAAATGTAGTTCTCTAAAAACAAATGACTATCTTCTCAAAATAGACAAAAAACCCAAGCCCAGCCATTATGATTTATGACCCAAGTCTGAACTCTCCACCCATGTGTAGCTCAAAACCTACAAGGTCTGACCCATCTCCACAATTGTGTACATCAAAAGTTAAACCTCTATGTCTGCCATTTATCCTCAAAAAAGGTTAAAGCTTTGTGCAGCTAAATTTTGTATTATTAAGTGAATTATAAATATTTAAGATAGTAATTAGTATTTAGAGTGTAAACTGTGGAGTGATTTATCTTTATCTTTTTTTTTTTTTATATGGTACTTTACTTTCAAGAAATAAAGTACTGGGTTATTTTTTTTTTTCATTTGTAAATTTTATATTATTAAGTGGATTATAAATATTTAAGATAGTAATTAGTATTTAGAGTATGGACTGTGGAGTGATTTATCTTTATTTTTTTTTTGTTGTAAATTTTATATTATTAAGTGAATTATAAATATTTAAGATAATAATTAGTATTTAGAGTGTGGACTATGGAGTGATTTATCTTTATCTTTTTTTTTTTCTTTTTGTATGGTACTTTAATTTCAAGAAATCAAGTACTGGTATTTTTTTTTGTAAATTTTATATTATTAAGTGAATTATAAATATTGAACTCCTTCATTACAAAACCCTACTGCATACAAACGTGGCAGCTTCTTCAAGAGAAAGATGAACTAGGGCAAATTGTCTCCGATCACAATATGCATCAATAAAACCTTTGCATTAAGTGAGACGGCCCTTAAAATAATCATTATATATGTCTAGGATTGTAAGAAAAGAAACCCTGCACAAATAGCTTGGATATGTGTGAAAAACATATCTGGAAATCTGAATTTCGTAATTCTCGATAGATACAACTGTCGAGCTATCTGTTGAGCTTCGAATATTAAATCTCAATAGATACATCTGTCGAGTTATCTGTCGAGCTTTAATGAACAGCACTTCTTGAAGATAGTAGTTAGTATTTAGAATGTGGACTGTAGAGTGATTTTTATTTTTTATTTTTTCTTTTTCTTTTTATATGGTACTTTACTTTCAAGAAATAAAGTACTGGAATTTTTTTTTTCTTTTGTAAATTTTATATTATTAAGTAGATTATAAATATTTAAGATAGTTATTATTATTTAAAGTATGGACTGTGGAATGATTTATCTTTATCTTTATCTTTTCTTTTTCTTTTTGTATGGTACTTTACTTTCAAGAAATCAAGTATTGAGTAATTTTTTTTTCACTTTTTTTTTCTTTTGTAAATTTTATATTATTAAGTGGATTATAAATATTTAAGATAGTTATTGGTATTTAGAGTATGGATTGTGGAATGATTTTTTTTTTCTTTGTCTTTTTGTATGGTACTTTACTTTTAAGAAATCAAGTATTGGGTAATTTTTTTTTTTTTTCACTTTTTTTTTTTTGTAAATTTTATATTATTAAGTGGATTATAAATATTTAAGATAATAATTAGTATTTAGAGTGTGGACTGTGGAGTGATTTATCTTTATCTTTATCTTTTCTTTTCTTTTTTCTTTTTGTATGGTACTTTACTTTCAAGAAATCAAGTATTAGGTTTTTTTTTTTTTTTTTCACTTTTTTTTCTTTTGTAAATTTTATATTATTAAGTAGATTATAAATATTTAAGACAGTAATTAGTTTTTAGAATGTGGACCGTGGAGTAATTTATTTTTATCTTTATCTTTTTGTTTTCTTTTTCTTTTTGTATGATACTTTAATTTCAAGAAATCAAGTATTGGGTAAATTTTTTTTTCGACTTCTTTTCTTTTGTAAATTTTTTATTATTAAGTGGATGAAGGGATTGTTATTGTCAACTTTATATTCTTTGCCTATGAATGGTTGAGAGATTGAGGGCCCGTTTGATAAGAGATTTCTAGTAACGTTGTTTAAATGTTGTAGAAATACGTGTGAGTAAAAAAGTGTTGTAGAAATACGTATTGTGGTGTTTAAACAACGAAAACTATTGTTTAAACAATAGTACCAAACGGGCCCGAGTAATTTGAGGAGGGAAAGAGACTAGGTAGTAGTTTACTTGAATCTCTTTTAAAATTTTTACTCAATTGTGCTGGTCAGACAATTAAGTAGGTACATAGTACTCTGTACTCCCCCCTCTGCGCTTAGCTGAAGTCAAGCTAACCTCCATGAGACAGTCTCTCCTATATCTCTTCATGCGGACTATAATTTGTGTGAAAATGGATACGCATTTAGAGAGGTGTTACGTCCACAATATTTTCACAACAAATTATAGGTGGTAAGTTGTTATTGATTCAAATTTGAATCTAACACTAAAATTACTTTTTTGCCCTAACAATAACAACCTGCCACTTAAGATTTATTGTAAAAATGTTATAAAAATGTTGTGAACATATCATTTCTCTATGCATTTGTTTATATTTGTTGCATTGGATTACTTAAGTGACTCATGGATTTAGTCTTTAATAACATGTGTTGGATATTTGACTCTATTTCAAACATGTTCATTTGAGCCCCTCATTATTTATCAGTGAAGAAACACTCAGTGGATATTGAACCAATGATCTCATCCTCCAACTTCCTCTTACAAGAAGAGGAGGTACTGTTCGAGCTAGAGCTGATTGGCAGACTAAATAAACATCATCTTCTATTAGTCTCATATACCTTTCTTTAGTTGAGCCATTGCTTAACCCTGTCTTAAAAACCTAGGTTAGTGATATTTCCAAGCCTTGGCCCTTGGTTTAGGTGGTAAAGTGAAAAAGGTTGGAGATCATGGGTACAGTTCTAAAGATCGAAGACGTGTGTGATTTTATTAAATAGACATTATTAACAGTTTCAACGTATTGTTTTTTATTATTATTGCAAATATTTAATTGGCTCAAAGTTGCTCCATCCTCTATCCATGTACTTCAGCTTTTACTAGTTCAGAGTGTTTGTTAGTAACAAATTCCTTCATGGCCAGAAAAGGTCTTCACCTTCTGTTAATTATAACAGAAACAGAAAAAAGCTCTTTTAATTCCTGTACTGTGTAATTGGCATTTTAGTTGATTCATGTCCCACATTGTTTATTGCATACCTCTTTAGGATAACATGAAGCTTGTAATCATTATCCATTGAATTATTAGCAGGTGGTTGTGTGTGTGCCTATTCCGAATTCCTTGGAGTACGTACTATTTTACTCTTGAGCCTCTGGCAGCCTTGTCATGGGGTATTAAATCAAGGGGAAACCACAAAATTGGATAATATTTTTGTTTTGATGAAAAAGTGTTGTGTATATACGCTTTAAAAGAATTTATTGGTGTTACAGCTTGAGTTGGGTCTGGATTAAAAATCTATGCCTGAACTAACTAAATTTGGTTTGGTTAGTTCTGAGGCCCCCAAAACCTAAGTTCAGTATCGAGTTTATGGTTGAGAACCTTTTTTAGAGCTTTGGGACACTGATGGTATTGAGGCACCCAGTGGTGCCTGACATTTACATGATGAATAATGTTTACAATGTCCTAAAATTTTTATAATTTAATCATTTTATAACCTTAACAAAAATTAATATAAGTTGTATTGAGGCTTCTTTAATAACTAAAAATAATTACATGAGAATTATAAGTGGAAGTTTGATAATGCAAAAAATTACAACATAGTTTTTATAAAAACTTTAACAAATATACACAATATAATGTATATGTTATATTTATGTGGATTTATAACATTAAAATATTGCTTAGTATTCACACGAGTGTCATTTAAAAAAAAAATAGATTGGTCATAAGTATTATATATAATGTGCACAGTATAATATATATATATATATATATATGTGTGTGTGTATGTATGTATGTTTACAATTGTCTGGAGACATATGTTAGTTATAAATTTTGCCCCTCTCAAGTCTGCTTTTCCATTGCTTACTAATATTAATTTTTTTTTTAAAAAAAAGAGTATTCTAGACGTTCAATTTTAAGCTAAATTGACTAGATCCAACCTATTTAACTAGATTATGGTTTCTCAA
>JARYZH020002047.1:0-19303 GCA_030021035.2 Notholithocarpus densiflorus | reverse complement strand
TGACACCACTTGCCATATGTCTTATATTAGATTTCATGAGCAGGGCATTTTTTTTTCCTCACCACTTACATGATCCATCAGTTTACCAAGTTATAAAATTTAGTGTTAAATTGGTGTATTGGTTGGTTGAGTCTTTAAGTAGGAAATTTACGTTCTAGGAATCTTTTACTTTTTGTTAATGAGTTTACTGTCACACACTGTAGTGTCGGTTGGTTGGTTCCGTAACTTTCTTACTTGCACTTCTCAACAAAAGAAAAATCTTATTTACTTACATATATTCTCTCTTTTTTAGGTACAATTTAATCAGCATTTGACAAATAATCCGGAGACCAGAAACCGATGGTTGCCTAGAAGAAAAAAAGTAAATAAACTTTCAGCACTTTATATTACTTTAGTATCAGTTTATTTAGTTTTTTGTTGATTGCTTTTATTGAAAATGCGCTGAAATATTCTTGTACTTTGAAAAATTAGAAAGAATAAGATTTTAAAAAGTTGTACATAAAAGTTAAAAGTTTGTCACTAGAGGTAAACGGATTACCATGTGATTGTGTGTTGGGGAATTGCTTTAAAATTTTTTTGTTTTTTTGCCTTTTGTCTAAATATTTTTTTTTTGTGCAAATAATCTAACTTTTAACTTTTTGTGTAACACATTTAACATAAAAATTATCAAAAATCGTATTTTTTGATAAACACTATGCAAATAAGTTGTCGAAAATAAGCAAAATCTAAACACACTCATAAAATTACTACATTTATATCCTGAAGTCAAAAGTTTAACATTGTAGCCGTCACAAAGTCTATACTGAGATTGTGCAACCTCTCAAGTGTCAAGATTTAAAAGAAAGATATATTATCATAGATTCACTTTCTCTTCTTTGATTGGCTGAATTGAGACTATGCATGTATGTATGTAGGTCATGCTGTAAACATGCATGAATATAAGCATGATTAATTGGATCTTTTTAACTTTGCTTACATCCTTCCCTTACTTCTGATAGGAAATAGACTCTGTTATACTGTATATAAAATAGCTTTAGAATGGATACTTTTGGTCTTGTGTCTAAATGAAATTTCAACATTTAATTTTGAAAGTATGTATGAATGTCAGAATTAGCAATTTATCCTTTGCCTCTTTTTCTGGGCAATTTTTACATCAAAATTATGCCTTTGTGTATTTGTAGCTTTCCCTTGGCTTTACTTCGAATACTTGAGTTTAATTGTTGCTGCTGTTTTAATTATCAGGAAGGACCTCAACAAAAATCTGACTTATTATGGTCAGCTAGAAGGGAAAATCTCTCTGAAAACGAACGTATCTTGAAAACAGCAGCAGATAGGTAATATATTAAAATATCATAGTTGTGCTGCTTCTGCAGGATATATGATTCTTACCTCATGTGCTGATTAACTCTTTGATTTCCCTTTGTTATATGAAATTATGAATAGATCAATAGTTAACATGGATTGTTGACTCTGAACCTTGTTAGCCTTTTCAAGTTTTAACAATAATCCAAATCTTGAAATTTCTAGATGCTGTCAGAAAAATGCTCTATCAGACTAAACCATCACTCTATTTATAGGGATTATCCAACCTCTCTAGCTTATTATTATCAATTTGGGATTAACAGTACTCTTAAATTCTTAATATATAGGAATATTGCACCTCCATATTATTCTTTAAGCTAATGTGGGGTTGCAAAACTAACTAGAAAACCTCCAAATTTATTCCTTTCATGGATTAGAATTAACAAATCTCCACCTCCATCCCTTGAATCGTCTTTTGTAAAGGCTCTTTACTAGTACTGTCCTTAACAAAAGATGCGATGTACAGGGTATGTTTTAAATGATTGTTACTGTTAAATTACCAATTGTCCCAAAAGCTCTTGGGATATGGTAAATTTAATCATTTAACCGCCCAATTCTAACAGTAACCTTTCCTTAGATAGGATAAAATTGATGTTGATGATGCATTCGCTATTGCCTATATGATTAAACGAATCGTTGCATTCTTATATCCTTACTTTTTGTTAGCTGCCACTGTTGACCTTGACACTTGTTTCAAAACGGTAAAGATAACTTATATCATAATAATCTATTAATCTGGAACCTAATGACAGCATTGTTTTATGTCATATGGTAATTCCATTTTATTATCAGTAACTTGCACACCCCCCACCAAAGAAAAACCCCAACCCAAATGTATAGCCTTGGTTTTAAAGCATTTAGTTATAAAAGATGCAGGTGATGCTAAATACTAATTTCTATTCCGTTGCAGGATACTGAACAAGCATACCCCAGCTAAGTTTGATCGGCTACAGGATCACCCAGTTTACAGTGCAATTAATTCAGCTGAAACCTTAGTGGTTAAGCTTTTTTTTTTTTTTTTCCTTAAGTTTCATTAATTAACACATCCAAATGCCAAATTTTAGAAACATTGTTCTTGTTTACCTTTGTGTGAAAATTTTCCTTTGACTTGCAATACAGGGGACTGTCACACTGATATATAACAAGGCTGTGACAGAACCTGCATATTGTCCCATGTACGCTCTCCTGTGTTCTGATCTTAATCAAAAGCTCCCGAGTTTCCCATCTAATGAACCTGATGGTAGAAACATAACTGTCACGCGAGTCCTATTGAATAAATGCCAGGAGACATTTGAGGGTGTTGATGAACTGACAAAAGAAATACGGCGTATGACTGCTCCAGAGCAAACAATGGGCCGTAGGGTTAGAGAAAGAATGCTCAAGCGTCGTTTTCTTGGAAACATTCAGTTAATCGGAGAGCTCATGAAGCAGAAGATAATGGTTGAAAGGATTGTTCATCATGTTGTTCAGGTTCTCATTCCAATATTAGTCGAGGTCCAAATATTTGGATTAGTGCAATGGTACTCTTAAAAAAGAATTGTCCAAATTGGTAAAATGAAAATTTTAAGGTTCCATTATGGAATTTGGTAAAAGATGAATTTTATTTTATGATATGATAGAATTTTCAAGAGTTTACTATATATACATTTTTTAATATAAACTTCATAGATAAGATAAAATTTCAACTTCATGATGATTGCTCATTATCATCAAGCCAACAAATATATATTAAAAATGTAATTGTTAAAAATTTTCTGTCATGGATGTTGGCTGAACCATGTTAAATCCATTATGTGTTTTCTCTTTGCCTTCTTTATTTTCTTTCTAAATGTAATATTTTTCTATACAATAGGCTTATGCCATATATTGTTCAAATATATTGTAAATATATTGATTGTTATTTATATGGCTCATGGTTACTTGTGTACGTGAACAGGATCTTCTTGGACCAGCTGATAGCAAGTTTCAACCCAATGAAGAAAATGTTGAAGCCTTATGCCAGTTATTAATCACTGTTGGTAAGCAGTTTGATGAGAGCCCAACATCACGCTGTAAAAATGATGAGTACTTTAGGCAGTTGAATGATATGAGCACCAGCACGCAACTGGCCCCACTGCTGAGGTTCATGATTCGTGATCTGCTCGATTTGAGAGCAAACAATTGGGTTGCCAGGCCTGAAGAGGTATGCATAGTTAATTTCTTATACAAAAGTTGTGTACATAAACTTTCGATTTGCTTCTTGTTGTACTGATCATTTGTAAATGTGTAACAATCCCTTTTCTATATCTTTATTTTTTGCAGGTAAAAGCCAAAAATATCACTGAAAAATACTCAGAATCACAGAATCTAGGGGATACCAGCCCAGGTGGCTTCCTCCCCATGACCAAAACAACTGCAAGGTTGAATAATCTTCAGAGAAAAACAGTCTATCTTGTTGAGGAATATTTCATTGTCAGGCTTTTGGACGAAGCGCTTAAGTGTGTGAAGGAACTAAATTCTCCAGCTTACCACCCTGAGGTTGTCAAGGAAGCTATTTCCCTTGGACTAGAGAAAAGTCCACCATGTGCTGAACCAGTTGCGAAGCTTCTTGAGTATCTGTTTGCAGAGAAAGTTCTTGCAGATGGAGACATAGAGCTTGGATGTTTACTTTATGGCTCAATGTTGGATGATGTTAGTCTTGATGTACCCAAAGCACCAAATGGTTTTGGAGAAATTATTGGGAAACTAGTTTTGGCTGGGGTCTTGGATTTTACAGTGGTGAATAAGGTGGTTATGAAGGTGGAAGAAGAGCGGTTGCAAAAAACTATATCTGGTGCAGCAGTGCGGATTGCTAATTCCACTCCTGGACAGAGTGTTTTGGAATCACAAGCATCTGATGATGAGTGATATTTTAGTAGAATGTTAAATGACTCAAGATGTTATACCAAGCTTAGTTTGGTATAAAACTTAAGATTATATAGACTTAAGATTTAACTGTGTAAACTATAAGCTTATAATAGGTTGATAAAATATCAACTTATTAATTGTTATTTATAGATAATACAGATAGTTTATTTTGTAGTAAAAAATAGTATATATTTTTTAATAATAAAAGGTTGATGAATTTAATTTTTATAAATGATTAGTATAGGTTTGTGGGTGATAAAAAAATGTAGTTGTAGTGTTCATTATATATGAAAAAATAATAAGTTAATTATGTAGCTCATAAACAAGCTCAAACCTGTTTTGACAAAAAAAATGAATCAAGCTTAAACATATTATATATTTAGTTTGGTAATTAACTTGAGTTCAATTCATATTCAAAATAAAATTAAATAAGCAATTCTAAAGGTGTAATATATGGTTACACTTAGTTCATGTACAACCCTATTAGTAAGTAGCCCTAATGTAAGGATAAAATTTAGTTATAAAATTGGTTGTAGTATAAGGTTACAATCTTACTCAATAAAATAAACATTATTGCACATTTTGAAAATCTAATTGGTGAGTTGCATTTTCTTTACACTGTTAATACATATGTCAACTTTTGTGTCAATCAGATTTTATTTATTATATGATCTATAACCTTATGCATAATTTTAAATTATAAAAACTTACAATTTAAACAATTTATTGATGACATAACTATTGATTTTTAATTTTCTAGAAATTTTACAAGTATAGGGGACATATAAAGAAAAAGTAATCCAACGGTAGATTTGCCAAAATTCATATCTAATAAAAAATTATTAAGTAACATTGTAGCCTTAGGTTACAACTAATTTTGTAGCTAAACTTTATCCATAGTGTAATACTTATTAGCATAAGTACATTGAGGTGACAATTTTGTCTGGCATCGGGGGCTTGACTCCTCTGCCCCATCCCAAATTACATTGTATTGGAGAAGGTTGTTGTAAAATTATATTTTTATGGATTAATGAAGAATGAAATATGCATTCCTTTTGAATTCAATGTGTTTCCTTTTAAGATATTCTTGGTACAATAGTTACCATAATAGAACTCACGATCTTACAAATTAGTCAATCCTTATATCTTGCCATTGCAATCTCAATTACTGGATCAAATTGGAAGTGAAAGGGCTATGCGAGTAGGCCTGGGCAACCTCATCGACTCTTCATCCCTATCTTCTTCTAATCTTGTTATTCATGAGTTCATGGGAAGCCATCCACTATAACATCGTATATTGGTGCCAATCTGTTTTTAATTTCAAGGTTGATAATAAAGAGCGATGGTGTGTAAGATAAAATCCTATGAGGGGTTGAAACCTCTAGGATTTTGATTTGAGGACTTGGCTTGAGTCTAGTGCACTCCAATATATTAGATTCATTTTGATGATGACATGTGTTCATTTTTTACTATGTGTATTATTGCAATTGGTCCAATGCACTTGAGGCATTGCACTCAATCTCTACTCTTTTTTTTTCCTTTTTTTTTTTTTTGTATAATTCAAATATCTTTTACTTTGCTTGATATGGTCATAATTAGCGTCATTCATTGGTTAAAATGGTAGGATTTTTTTGGGTTTATGTAGTTGAACCATTCTAATTGGTTAGGCCCGAACCGTACTGATCAACCCCATTAGGTGTCGATTTGTTGGTCTTGGTTGAGCAAGTTTTTTGGGCTTAGTCCAAGTAATTGAATCTAAGAAAAAGGGTAGGCAAAGGAAGAAACAGTGGAAGATATGACAACTCCAACTTTTGCTTGAAGATCGAAGACAACATATGAAATGGTAGTTGGTTTTGTTGTGGGTGTGAGGGAGGAAGTCTCAAATTTGACTTGGGTTGGTGTGGAAATCTCGTAACACAAATTTGAACTTTGGTTTTTGGGTATTTTTTAAAGTATTTTGTAAAATATATAGGTATATATATAAGGTTGACAATCGGTTTGATGATTGTCGAGATCCAAAACATATGATTGACATACTAGTTGACCGACATTGGAAAGGAGTATATCAATCACTACCTTCGCCTCTATCAACCACCTCCTTTAGCAATTTGACCTGTGTGAAACCCGATCGGAATGTCGGTGCGAAATAACTTTTGTGCAATCCTAATCATGATTATGAGATGTACAGATGAGGTTTTTTTTAAATTCAAATTCAAATTCGAGTGAGGTTACTCGTATGAACTATACAAGTAAGACGAGGGACTATCAAAAAAAAAAAAAAAAAAAAAAAAAATACAAGTAAGATGAGGTGGTGGCCGGCCAAAATGGCCAAATGGCCATAAAATCCTAACTATATAGTTAGTAGATCCGGTTCCGAAACTATATTTTTTACTAGTATCTCAAGTCTAAGAAACTCGATTTTGGCCTATAAATCGAGTCTTTAGGACTCGATTTCCATAGTCTGATGTGGCATTTTTTCCACGTGGCGACTGCATAAAAATCAAGTCTCTAAGACTCGATTTATAACCCTTATAAACACTCACCCAGAACATCAGATTCAGAAGAGAAGAACCCAGAGGAAAAAAAAAAAAAAAAAAAAAAAAAAAACCCAGGCCACGCGCGACCCATCAGAGAAGAACCCAGGCCGCACCAAGAACTCATTAGAGAAGAACCCAGAGGAGAACCCAGGCCGTGCGAGCCTAGGCCGCGCGCGACCCAGGCCGTGTGCTAGTGAGCTCTCTCTCTCCCTCTGATCTAAGTCTCTAAGATTGGGATTGTTGTGTTTCTGGGATTTCTGAAATTTGTTTTTGGGTATTTCGGCTGGTACATGAGACTTCAAATTTTTTTAAATTTTTTTGGTTTATAAATCGAGCCTTAGATACTCGATTTTCAGGTGGTCGCCACGTGAAAAAAATGCCACATCAGACCATGGAAATCGAGTCTCAAAAACTCGATTTATAGGCTAAAATCGAGTCTCTTAAACTCGAAATGCTAGTAAAAAATATAATTTCAAAACCGGGTCTATTAACTATATAATTAAAATTTTATGGCCATTTGACCATTTTGGCCGTGGTGACCAGAGGGACACACGTGAGACTTGTGAATAAGTGGTGGAATTTGTTATCACACTTCAGACTCTGCGGTGTGGACTAGTTCCCGGGTTGGGAGTTGGGACACTCACACACAAATACAAGAGTACAGATTTGACTTCCGACACGACACCTTATTGTCACAATTTCATACATATGCACGGAGATACTCTCTCTCTCTCTCTCTCTCTCTTTTTTCCCTAACCTTTTGACCTTCCCACCACGCACATCCTTTGCATCTCCAGTCACTCGCCTACTTTATCTTCCCCCACTCCAGTACTCACAGTCACACATCCTTCATTGATTCCAGTACTACCCACACTCTCAAAATTTCAAATTCTCTCTCACTCTCTTTGTGTATAGATCTGTGTCTGTGATGGAGTTCAAGTTTAGAGCTGTTGATGACCGACCACCACCACCACCACCGCATCCCACTGCTCCTTCCACCTCCAACTACGTCTCCAAACAAGCTTTGAGAGGTCTCCTCTTTTCTCTATCTGTTCCTCTATACCTTTATCCTTTTTCTTTTTTTTTCTTTTTTTTTTTTTTTTTTTTTTCTGTTTTATATTTCAATATCCAAAAAATAATAATAAAAAAAAGAATGTTTTTCCAAGTTTAAGCTTTCAGAATAGCTTTTCCCTGTGAATGGAACTGTTTTTTTTTTTTTTTTTTTTTTTTATTTATAATTTTTTGTTTATTATGAAAAATTTATCAAGTGCTTCTCTCTTTCCGTTTGGTTGCTAAGAAAACCTCGGAAAATAAAGGAACTTAAATACCTGAAATTTAGATGAGGTCCAATTACTGAAAAAGCATAACTTTTTAGCTAACAGAGCATAACTTTAATTGAATGATTTTATTTTTAGCTAATTTTATAAAGCTTTAAGAGAACCTTTTCCTATAAAATGATCTGTTTTCTTTTCTTTTATATATGTATATATAATGCTTGTCTCGTCTGTTTGTTTGCTAAGAAAACCAAGGAAAAAGAAAGGAAAGGAAATTTATGAAATTTTGATTAGGCCCAATTACGTACTGAGAGCATAACTTTCTTAGCAAACAGAGCACAACTTTCTCCTTAATGTAATTGACTGAATTTTTTTAGCAAATCCTATATCAGTATCAGCTGGATTTTCAGCCACCAGTCCAAGACCAAACTTGGAGCAAATTCAAAACCCTAATGACACCCGGGAAGCAATAGTACAGCGTGAGCGGGAGAAGGCGCGGATTAGAGAGGAAATAATTGCAGCTGAGATAACTCGGCGTAGACTGCTCGAAGTGGAGGTGAGGAGGGAGCTGATGATAGAGCGAGAGATGGCATTGCGGAGGCTCTCAGCTGAGGGCAGGATTTCGTTCGAGTATGGGCTGTCAATGCACACATTTGATGGTGGCTTTGCATTTCCCAGTTGTATCAGCGCATTCGATATGTTTCCAATGCTGCCACAGCCGAGGTTACCGGAAGCTATGCCAGTTGATGTCAGGCCCCCATTGGAGACCAACAAGGATAAGTTGATTGTACTGGTTAGTTACCAATCTTACATCTCGCCTTATTGTTGATGTTATGTTATATGCTGTCTCAATGTGTTTTCAACTAGTTTTGGTGAAACTACTAGGGTTGAGATCCTCCAGAGTTCCTTTGTGACTCCACCTTGGAGTTCCTAAAATTTTATCCATTCATTTTTGAAAGATTGGATTTTGACTCATCATCAAAAGTTTAAATAAACTTTGACTATTCCATTTTGGTATCTATTTAAATTATTGATAATGTATCAAAATTCAATCCATTCATTCAAAGTGAATGGATATGATTTTATAAACTTTATGGTGTAGTTACTCTAAGAACTCTTGGGGATCTTATATTGAAAGGAAAAAGTTTTCCTCTAACCCACCATGTGGCAATTGATAAAACCATCCATATATACTTTTAGTCACATGACTTCTTAAATGAGTTGTGTGACTTATTTAAATAATATGTGTGATTTTATGAATCACCATGTAATGGATTAGAGGAAATTCCTCCAAATTGGTATGGAGAAAACTTTTGTCCAATTTGAAATTGCTATATTCACCTCTTGAAGTTATAAAGTTTGTCAATGTAGCTGTGACGTAAAGCTTTTCCTAATATTAGGAAAATATTGCTAGATTTAGGTCGTATAAATAGAAAGGTGTCAAATTTTCACTTATACATAATGAGGTTCTAGTCAAATAAATGGATCCAAAATTACCTTTTGCTCTAGGTTGACAAACGCTCTTTTCAAACTTAATTGTAAAAGGCCTCCACTTCAAAAACATTTTGAGGCCAATAAATGCAAACAAATGCGTACCTAGGGAATATATTCATTGGAAGTTTGTTATAATTTTTTTCTTTTCTTTTTTCCTTGGTTAATTTGTACGTAGATGTATCTAAATATATATAAAATTATACTAGCATCACATAAACATGTGTGTTTGCATGCATGTTTGTGTGCACATTTCCATAATGTATCCATGTTTTAATGCATGCTATATGTTTGTGTTTGAGTGTGCAACTGCAGGACAGATAGTTGCACAGATGTAGAATCATTAGATTAGATTTGAATTAGTGGTTATGATCTTGTTTTAGCTAGAGCAGCATCCTATTGTCTTATTTAAGAGTTTTCTGTAGTTGTAATCGCAACTTGTTCATAAGAAATGAAAGAATTGTTAACGAACTTTTGTGGTTTTTCGCTCCCTTTCAATTAGGGATTGAGTTTGTGTGTTCTTCCTAATTTGATAGCTTGAACTAGCTATATGATTTTCCTTTTCTTGTTTGAACTAGTTTGATAGCTAGAGCAGCAACATATGTAGCAAGCCTAAATACATGTGATGCGAAACTGAATATGAATGAGAGATAAGAAGAATGAGCTTAAGAGGAAAATAATAGCTTTTTTTCTCATTCATATTTAGAATTGCATCACATGTATTTAGGCTTGCTAAATATGCATCTGGTAGCCCTTCTACTTTGGAACATCACTTTAAAAGTCAGTCCTAAAGGGGCATCATAGTCATTGATTAGGTAGATTATATTCCTAGATCACTGAAGCTACAAATGTTTGCTATAACATTTTTTATAGAGATGTTATTGTGATCTAGATGCAAAATAATCTAGATTGATGCCTCTGATGATCCTTGGTTATTGATTTTTCATGTGTGGGTTCACTTGGAGAAAGCTACCATGTGCATATGCAGTAGGCTCTACTGGTTGCTGTCCTACCTTCGTCCATACATTTTTAAGTACTTTACTAGAGCTGTTCAGGACCTTCAGGTCACCAAATACACCAACCGGCATTGACCTTCTTGCAGAACCAAACTGATCGGCAAACAACAGTTTCTGACGAGTCGGTGGTGATGATCAGTCACAAATTTGCCAAAACCGACTAGGTCGATGCAGTGGTTGGCAAGAGATCAAGAAAACTGCCTAAAATTTTGCTGACCGGCCTTCTCATATATAATTTTTCCTAAGTCCCCCTTCTCTTCTGTCAAATCTTGCACCCAATCTCAATTCTCAACTAGGATAGAGAGATGTAAATGTGATCTTCCAATCTGGCCTTGTGGTTGTGGTGATGCTGTGCACAGTCATCGTTGCTTTGCTATCGTTGATTGTTTTCAACATTGCCACCCATAAAAGCCATTTTTGGCAGTGAGTCCTCCGTTTTTGTTTCCTTAGTTTTTCACACCACTATATTTCTGGTGATGTTTGTGAGGTTGTAATTTTCTGGACTTCTGTTTTGTAACTGAGTCAACTGAAAAAATCAGTAGAACTGTAGAACTGAGTCAAAAAACTGAGTCTGGTGCAGCTCGGCACCTCCCATGCACCCCCCATGCACTGGTGCAGCTCATTTCCCAATTTTGGGAAACCAATGAGGCCGTTGTGGTGAAAAAACCTCGGCAAAATTTGACTGCATCGAACCATGTAAATGCGTACTTTGAACAAGTCTCCTTTGTACATAATTGAGTTTAAATTTAGCCTTTCAATTTTATGTTCAAGTATAATGTTCCTGTCATTACACTTTCTTAGCTAATTAAAAAAAAACATTCTATCCTTCCTACCAAACACATAAAATGAAAAATTAGTATCTACTCCACCCTCCCTTCTTTCTATCCTTTCTGTCTTTTCCATCATTTCACCTTTTCATCCTCCTTACTAAACAGAAAGGTAGAAACTGCAATTTTGTCTTTTTAAAATTTATATATATATATATATATATATAAAAGCCTTTAATGGTATTCAAAATTCAAGTTATCTTAAGTTCAAAGAGAAAACTGAAGGATTCTCCTACAACGGATTTATAACTGTTGTTCAAATTACTATTAAGCAACTTGTTTCCAATAAACTTTTTTTTTTTTTTAAGAATCACGTTTCTAATAAACTTAATGTAATCATTTTTAATCCCTAATGTGTTTGGAATAATGATAACTTGTTAGTTTTTAGTTTGTTTATGTTTTGTAAGTGATTAAAAGCAATCACTTTAAATTAGGGATGACAAAATCACCTTGTCCTGCTTGACCCAGCTTATCTTCTACAAATTTTCCTCGCTCAAAGAGGTGATGGGGCAAGAACGAGTTTTACTCGTCCCGCACCACCCCGAATGTATATAGATATATTTTATTTAATATATATTTGAATTACTCATACATATAATTTAATTTTTGGTATACACATCCTAGTTTGCGTTTTCAAACATGATTTTAGGAAAAAGGCTAAATCCCCAAATAACTTCAAAACAATGGTAATTTAAGTAATTAATATTAAAAAAGTATTATTTTACAAATTTTTCCTAAGAAGTTAATTTGAGGAAGTGTAACTTATTCATTGTTGTGTAATTAATCCCCTATCTTATCAATTCATATATGAGTGTCTACTTATAAAAATACATACATATATATATGTGTGTGTGTGTGCGCGCGCGCCTACTTCTTAAAAAAAAAAAAAAAGACTTTCCAAAAAAATTAATTTGCTTATGTGTGTAATGTGTCAAATTCCAAATGTGAGTGACATTTTCAGGCTCTATAGATTATGAAATGAACAAGATATGGTATAACCTACTAAATCTTAAGGCTTATTTTAAAATTTAGGGTAATTGTATGAATTTAAACAATCAACAATCTATTTTTATGTGCATCTAATGTCCTATTTTAATAGATTGAACATTTTAAAGTATCCTCCTAAATACAACTTGAATCACAATTTGATTTGAATTCACTTTATGGCATTACAAGTTGATTTTGATGGAACTGTTACCTTATTTGCTTCGTAGTACATGGAAGTGATTAATGAAAATTATCTGTTGTCATTTTAGGCCTGACACAGTTCCTAGATTGTTAAAGTGTATGGAAGTGATTAATGAAAATTATCTGTTGTCATTTTAGGCCTGACACAGTTATAGTGCTAGATGTTAGAGGAACCCACTGTCAGAGTCATTGACATTTTCCATATTCATTTTCCAAGCAATCCCTCAAATGCACTCCTTAGTTTTAAATGTAGGCAGTCAATGAGCATATTTTCTAGAATAATACCTGTGAAATTCACTTTTACCTGTTATTTTTTGTAGGTGATAACTCTGTCTGTGTATGTGTTTTGTGTCATATATTTGGTTCACAACTGGTCTTAAGCTTTAAAATGGATATAGGTTGCCTTAGGTTGATGTTCATCATTAAATATAGTCACTTTATTATGAATGCATTACAGATACATGTTAGGGTGTCCTTTACTAAACCCCGGATGTAGTGAAAAAGGGGGAAGGGTTAGTAAAAGATGGGTCAAAGTGACCGCACTTTGATGAACAGATGCGGGTAAATAATTTTGTCCAAGAAAATAGGATGTATGCACTTATGCTATGTTTGGTTGGGGTGAAAAGGGGGAGGATGGATAAAGGGGGAAGGGAAAAGGAGAGAAAAATGTGATTTTCTATTGTTTGGTTGGAGTGAAAAAAGGTGAGGAAAGAAAATGGGGTGGATGGATTTTTCCACCTAGGCTTATCAGTTATTTTCCTTCCAAATTGGGTAAAAAAGAGCAAGGAAAATGTTGTTGAGAAGAAAAATGGAAAATTATCCCTACTTTCCATCCTTCTACTTTTTATAATGAGGGCATAATAGTAATTTACTCTCAATCCTTCAACTTTTCCATCCTCTCTACCAAACACAAATATTTTTTATTCTTCCACTTTTCTATCCTCCTAACATTTTCCATTCTCCCAACCAACCAGAGCCTTAGAAAATAGGGTCTTTTATAAGGGAAACTAATGGAAATAGTATATACAATGACTAGGTGGAGAATAAATATAATGTCTTTTGGGGATTGAATGGGTAGGTGAGAAATCTACAGATTTTGAACATACAAGATAAGAATGAAAATGGGGTATATATAATCATAGGTAAAAGTCTTAAAAAAGAACTGGTTGAGGTTAGGAGATAAGAGATAGAATTATGTCAATAAAACTTATCCTAGGAGAAGAGACCATTAACCTAATTAGTGCTTATGCTCCTCAAATAAGATTGGAAGAATACATAAAGCAAAAATTTGGGGAGAATATGGATGAATTGATTTAAGGGTTACCAAATGTGAAAAAGATTTTTATTGGAGGAGACCTAAATATTTTTGTAACATTGTATAATTGGATATTAACTAACACTTGGTTCTGGAAGAGGGAATCACACTTAATTATCTTCAAAAGTGGGACAATCATTAGTCAAATAAATTTCATCATGAGATGTTGTAATGATTTAGGTCTAAGGCTTAGTCCCATAGCCAACTCCAAAAATTTGGAACTAAGGATTGATGTTGTAGTAGATGTTGTAACGATTGTAAGGTATACCAGAATAGATAATTACTTACCATAGGTTGGTGGTAATATTTGCATTAGAAGAAGGAAAAGACAAAGAAACCCAAGGATGAGATGGTGGGGTTTGAAGGGGAAGAAACAAAATGTGTTTAAAGATAAAATGATCAAAGAAGAAAAGTGAAATTTAGACAAAGATGATGATAAGATGGAATGACATGTCTAATTGTATTAAAGGAGTGGCTAACGAAATTTTTGGAGAATCTAAAGGATTTGGGCGACCAACTAAGGAGACTTTGGGGTGGAGTATGGAGGTTCAAGCACCAATCAGTGTTGTTAAAAGCGCGCTTAAGCTCAAAGCTCGAAGCCCCAAGGCTCCAGCGCTTTTTGCCTCAAAAGCTAGGCTCATTCAAAGAAGCGAGCTTTAGGCACGCTTTTTTGCGCTCTTTCAAAAAGCTCAAAGTGCGCTTTTTTATATTTTTCAAAAAAATAAATCAAAACTGAAATAAAACTTTAGGATCTTGACATTATTGATATAAACCATTGATTTGACATGTTTTTAGTGTAACTTACTTATCAAAAAAAGATATTTTGAGTGTAACTTGTCCTAAAAGGCTAAAACCCAACCCACAACGCTAAAACCCAACCCACAACCTCCCAGTTCTTCCCTATTTTTATTTTTATTTTTTCTTGATTTTTCTCCTTGAAACAGTAACCCACCCAACTTCTTCTTCTTATTCTATTTTTTCCCTTTTGGATATCTGCTTGGTACCAATTACCATGTTGCTATGTCCTCATATTCTTAGCTCATTCACGGAAAAAAAAAAAGTACGATATAACATATTTGTGGTAATTGTTTAGTTACTTTAGTGGTTGATGTTGAACATAGCAGACTAATTCCTATAGAGTTACAAGTGATTAAATTATTAACTAATATTACTAATTAGTCATAGAGCATTATGGATATTGGAGATTTAAGAAAGGATATTACATGGAAGTACTGATATCTAACTTATCCAAAAAAATAAAATGACTTGATTTGCAATTTTTGTGTTAAAATTGCAAAAGTAGGGCTTATCTAAATGTTATATGAATTATATAAAGATTTTTATTTCAATTTCTATGATAATTTGATCATTTGATTGTTGCATTTCTCGTTAATAATTTTTTTTAAATTTTTTTTTTTTTTAATGTGCGCTTCACTTCAATCAGGTGCGCGCTTGCGCTTCGCGCCTAGGCCCCAAGAGGTCTTTGCGCTTAAGTGCGCCCCTCGCTTTTACCAACACTGGCACCAATTAGATTACAAAGGAGCTATGAAAGCCTACCTAGATGTAGAGAAAATTTGGGTTGTGAAAATAATATAGTGGTGAAGAGTAAAGCAAAAAAAGTTGTCCAAGAGGCTAAGCAAATTATATAGTAAGTTGTATAGCAAGTTGGGGATGAATGATGAAGAAAAGAACATTTATAACCATGCCAAAACAAGGGAAATGAAAAGAAGAGACTTGAACAGTTTCAATTGCATTAAAGAGCTTTTTAAAAAGAGATGAAAAATTATTGTAATAAACTTTTTAATGGAAGCAATACAAAAGATTAGCGCGAATTGAGTAACCCAATTGAGGATATAAATCATAGGTTTGTTCAAAGAATTTTGATGAGCAGGTAAAGGACGCATTGAGGAGAATGAAATTATGAAAGGTCATGGGACTTTATGAAATTTTATTAAAGATTGGAAATGCTTGGATGTATACTAATTGACAAACAATTTCAATGAGATCTTAAGTGTTAACGAAAATGCCTTGTGAGTGGAGGCAAAGTAGTCTAATACCTATTTACGAGAGCAAGGAAGATATTCAAAACTTGCAAATTACCGAGGAATTAAACTAATGAGTTATGTTATAAAAATTTGGGATAGTGATTGAATATAGGTTAAGACATTGAACAACAGAGAATTAATTTGGTTTAATACTAGGGCTATCTACCACGGAAGCAATTTTCGTATTTAGACTCCTAATGGAAAAATATAAAAAGTAAAGATCTTTATATATTAAGTTGATTAAGAATATGTATGACGGAGCTGTAACTTGTGTGATAACAAAAGGAGGCATCACAAATGAGTTTCCTATGACTTTAGGTTTGCACCAAGAATCATCATTAAGTCAATATTTCTTTGCATTAGTGATGGATAAGCTCACTGAATCAATTCAAGAGGAAGTTGCTTGGTGTATATGCCCTTTGTAGATGATATAGGTTGTGCATGGAACTAGATGTGGAATTAATGTCAAGTTAGAATTTTGGTGAGACACTTTAGAATTTCGGAGCATTGATTTATGGAGGGCTGTCCCACATTTTGTCCTATGGTGTTTTTGGTGAGAACGGAACTCAAGATGTTTTGAAGGGAAGGAACGGTCTATTTCAGAATTTAAATCTCTTCTTCTTCACACCTTGCTAGAGTGGAGTTCTTCCTTTAATCTCTTTCCTTGTTCTAATTTTTGAGAAATGCTTGATCTTTGTAATTTATGTGTTTGATGCACTGTTATCCATGTACACCCCCGGTGTACCTGGACTTTTGATTAATAGAATTCCATTATTTATCAAAAAAAAAAAGTTTAGCAAAGTAGAAAAAAAGATGAAGAGGCTGTAAGACTTGATGGTCAAGAGATACCTAAGAGCGAAAGATTTGCTTATCAAAAAAAAAAAAAAAAAAGAGCGAAAGATTTTGATATCTTGGATAAATAATTTATAAAGATACAGGGATTTAAGAAAATGTGAATTATAGAATAACAGCAAGGTGGATGAAGTGGAGAAGTGTAGCTGAATTGAAAGTGTTCAAGATGATAAGTAAATAAAAGTAAACATACAATTCAAAATGAGGAAATCCACTTACTGTGTGTTTGGGCAAGGTATTTGTCGCTAGAAGCCTAGAATTTGAGGTTAAGCCATCATTTTAAATTCTGAGATTGGCTGTAAAGGTGGAAAATTAAAATTTCCTCAAAAAACTTTTGGCCAAAATTTGTAAGGCTAAAATCCCAACCACAAATTCCACCTCAATCAGGCAAATCCAGCCTAAACACCCACAACAGTAAAACCATGATTGTTCAAGGAACAAATCAAAACCACTGCCTCCGGCATATTACTGACTGTTGTAAGTTTCATAAACAGAACCCATTGCAAAACCATCACCCATGACCGTTGAATGCGGTTGTGAAAGCCCAAATCCTAGAATAAGCCCTCCCCAACCCGAACCTACTTACAGCTATAGCCAAGAGCTACTGCCAAACCACCCTGTGCCACCACCATCAATCAAGTAAGGAGAGAGAGAGAGAGAGAGAGAGAGAGAGAGAGAGAGAGGTTTTTGGCTATGGAAGTCAAGTGAGAGAGAAGATTAGAAAAAGAGGAAGGGGGAGAAGGAAGATTTAGTGCAGAACAGATTGGAGCACAACCATGAGAGAAGGGTTGTTGTGAAAATGATGGGTTTAAATCTGATCAAAGACAATTTGGTTTTTTTCCTTAATGGTGGTTTATGCAAAATGATGGCATGTGCAAAACGATGTCTCTGTAGTATATGAAGTATTAGTCTCACATTACATCCAAATAATGAAATTTGTAAATGATGGAGATGTAAACCCTGTCATTTGTAAAATTCTGTGTATTTAACAATTTCTTCATTCAAACACAATGTTAAAGATAGGGAGTCCCCTGTTAAGGGAGAGTCACTTGAGATAGTTTGGTTATGTTTAGAGGAGAGTGATTAATGTGACAATGAGAAAGAGTAAGTTAATTTAAGTTGAGGGAACGAAATAGTTATTGAAATACCAAAAGTTTTGTTAAAGTGAGTGAAAATGACATATCAGTTAAGGAAGTAATAGATAGAATAACTCCAAAATAGAATAGAATGGCGGAAAACAATACATGTGGCTGATCTTGACTAGTTTGTAGAGAATTCATAGCTGGTCCCAAAAGTTTGGGACTAAGGCTTGGTGTTGAATTGGGTGTGGTTGATGAAAGTGTTATGGGTAGGACCTGGATTTCCCCCTTGAGAAATGACATATAGCAACATTCCCCAACTCTATAATAAAAAATACTTCATGCTAAATCCTTAGTTCTCCTTTCCAATGTTCAGATCTGGTCAAATTTCCAAAACATTATATTTCTTGTTAAATTGCTTAAAATAAGGTAATTGGAAGTTAGATTTATCCTATACTGTTAAATGTGGAGGGTGGGATTTACATGAGAAATGATGCTTGAGGTTTCACTATTCACCAGGTGATTATATACAAGAGTTTCCTCTTATGTACTGTGTTTGAGTATTCTATTGCAGGCTAAGCCCACTCCAAATATTTCTGGAGCAAAGCGGAAAGCTGAAATCGCATCTGCAGGGGGCACTAGTGAGCTCCCACCATTTGGTATAAAGAAGAGACCCAAGGAGGAGTGGAGTTGTGCTATCTGTCAGTTTAGTGCCTTAAGTGAGAGAGCTTTGAATGAACACCTTCAAGGTAGAAAGCACAAGGCCAAGGAAGCAGGGCTTAGAGCTCAGAGAACAGGCAGGAGTACCAGCTCTACACCATCGACAAAAAAAACTACAATGCCTTCAAAGCAAAATCCAAACAACATCCGAGAAGCAACAACGCAGCCACGAGAGCTAGATATGTTTCCGGAATTAGTGGCATCTAATGTTAAGCCTCACTCGGATGTTACTAAGAATAAGATGGTCAGTACTTATCATCAAATCTCATACTAACTTGTATTATTACATAACTATTATTAGTGAATCTTTTAGATTATATACTCTTAAAGAGTGAAACTCTGCAGGATTTTGTGATCAGGTCCCTAAGAATACCCTTTAAAAAAACAAGCCCCTAAGCTTTCATACCCCATATCATAAGAGTAAGGCTTAGCTCCAATGCGCTAGAGCCAACACGATGCGGACATGTGATAAAAATAGCACACATGCTCATGTTAATGCTTTCTGCTCGCCGCTCTTTATATGGACCTATTATTATTTTTCTCGAACATGGCTTGGATTTAGTATCCAGTATACTAGACCCAATATGACACCACTTGCCATATGTCTTATATTAGATTTCATGAACAGGGCTTTTTTTTTTTTCCTCACAACTTACATGATCTGCCAGTTTACCAAGTTATAAAATTTAGTGTTAAATTGGTGTATTGGTT
>JARYZH020002046.1:0-19310 GCA_030021035.2 Notholithocarpus densiflorus | reverse complement strand
AAAAAAAAAAAACTTGCAATCCAGTGAAGAATCGTGCGATCAAACGTTCGTCCCAGAGGTATTGAGAGAGAGGCGATGAAATCGAGAGAGAGGCTATGAAGACACGGAGAAAGAAATAGAAAAAGAGAGAAGCGATGAAGACACGGTGAAACAAACAGAAAAAGTGAGAGGCGATCCTGGTACATGGAGAAAGAAGAGATCGCCTTTCTGTTTCTGATAAAACGGCTCTCTTCCCACAAACAACGCCTCTGATGGGTTCTATTCTTTCTCTGATTTATTTATAGGTAAATTAGATCTGTTATATGCATTCAATTTTTTCAATTTGGTTCTAGATTTGGATTCAAAAATTAGGGCTAAAGAAATCAGGTTCTAATATGTGACTATTCTTTTTTTAATTTTTTCGGTAATAGATTTTTTTCAATTCGTCTATTTTGGAATTAAATCATTCAATTTCAAAAATTAACTGGTTAAAATACTATGCACACAGAGATAGAAATAGAGAAAGAGAGGCGATGAGGCCTGGGACACGAAGAAAGAAACAGAGAAAGAGGCAGAGTTCAGTTTCCCCACCACCGTCCGTTCCGTTTCCAGATTCAGACCACCAGATTGCCAGAACCGACATCGACAACGGTACATTTTTTTGCTCAATTTTGTAGGTTTGGGTATAAAGTTTAGATTTGATTCGTTTTTGTTATGGGTTTTTGGATTCTCTATCAAAATGTTTGTTTTCTCAATTTTAGATTTTTGCTTTTGTTTTGTTTTTTTAGATTACAGATATCACTAAAAATATTGATTTTAGTTTGGGTACTTCTGTTTCTAATCTTAACGAAATCTTTGGGATTAAATAAGTATAGAGTTGAATGTTGCATTGATATTTATTTTAGGTTTTTTTGCCGTATACCCATTACCAGTAAAGTTATTTATTTATTTATTTTTCCAAATTTGGGGATTGAATATGATTTAGGTTTGAATTTTTTGGTTGGATTGCTTTACCCCACCGGAACCACAATCACAAAGAGAAACAGTTCTTAAGGCGCACATCGGAATGAGAGAGACTAAAAGTTTTAAGGAAAAAAAATCAGTTCTAATTCTTATTATTAAGATTTGTATATTCCTTTTTTTTGTTAATGCTATTGTTCTCTTCTTTCTTTCTTCTTATTCTCTGAATTCTATTTGGTTTTTCTTTTCTTTCTTCTTAACTTTTTTTTTTTGTCTGCAACCGTTCTATGGCAGTTTTTGTTGAAAGGAAAAACCTCAGTTGCTGTAAAAAACTGTTTCAATATCAAACAGGAAAAAATTGGGGCTTTTAGAATAACGACGTAGAGATTTGAGATTTTAATGTAGAGAAAGAAAAATAAAAGTCTTCACACACAGTCAGATTGCCAAAATCGTTACCTGTAAAGTTTTGTTTTTAATTCTTAAAATCTTTAAAATACTTTGGTTTGATAGGGGCTCATTTGCATTAGACGAAATTTTTGAAGAACGAAGTGGATCTTAATCAGAAAGTGTTGAAGCCCAACTGAAGATTTTTGGCAAAAACAAGTTTGAAGAGAAGCCAGTAAGCACCACAGTTTTGAAATTTTCTAATTTGCATTTTTTAAATAGAATAATTTGCATAAGTTTATGATTTGTTTTTAGCATGGCTCTTCATTAAAATTTATCTTTATACTGTTGAAAGCAACAATGTGTGCTAATTAAAAAGTAGATTTGGGTGTTTTGTCATTTGATGAGTTGCCTTGAATGTGTTTGATTATAGTTGTCAATTGGACTCGCATTAGAGTTGTGATTGAGATTTATACTACTTTGATTCAAAAGAACAAAAAACAAGCCCTCTCTCAAAACTCTTATTTCAATGAATGAATTATGTAGACTGCTTAAACTATCTTTTGGAATTGTCTTCCCAGTTTCAAGCTTCTTTTTTTCTTCTTCCTTGGGTAAACAATATTGAACTTCTTCTTTTCTTCGTTTGCAATGGCAGAAAAGCACTTAGCATCAAAACTTTGGTAGTTAAGGACTAGAAAAACTTTATTTTAATTTTTTGTCTGCAATATTATGGATCCATATTTCAAAATTTCTTTTCCTTAAATCAATGGTTGTGTTGTAATTCTTAACTAAATTATTTGACCCATGAAATTTATGACTATTTATGTTTTCTATGTTGGTGTTTTAGCTTTGCTTGAACTTGCAAGAAGGATAATTTCAGAGATATTTGAAGGCTTAAGCCAAGGGTTTGCATCTAAAAGATATAATTTTTTTTTTCTCCCTGTGGGATCTAAATGATCACATAATAACTTTTAAAGTGGAACAAATAACTTTTAAAGTGGAATAAATAGACTTCACAAGTCTATTTGCTCAGTGCTATATACCTTAAGTGAACAAATATTGGTCGCCTTAGTATAAATTTTAAGTCGAAAAGAAAAAAGGTATTCTGCATATGCGTAATAAATTAGATAGATAGTTAATTTTCTATTATATATATGAGGAAATAATCTCATTTTAATATATATATATATATATATATCTACATATATATATTTTTCTTTTTTCTTTTTTTGGAACTTTAATGTTTAATGTTACAAACTTCTTCATCTCTAACAAAGCCCCCAACTCCTTAAAGTCTGCAACAGTTTCTATTCATATGAATTAAATATTCTATACACTATCTAAAAAAGAAATTTTGAGCCACTATAATGAGAATTGTTTTGATACTTATTTATTTTTTGTAGCTATGATCATATATTTTTGGATAGTGGGTCATCTTTGTTTACCATAGGTTTCATGCCTCCACAATGCATGTCAATACCATGTAATGCTGAAGTAGGTATCTTAATTCTTTAATTTTTAGGTGTTAGTTCTAAATAAGTTGGCTTCCTGTCAAAATGATTGGATATGGAGTTACATGGTTTTTTTTTTTTTTTTTTTTTCAATTCGTTAATCAAGATAACGTTAAGTTTCATTTTCATTGTCCAAGAATATATACTCTATTTTGTGGCTTTAGTGTTCTACTCTAATATGTATGGACTTCATTATAACCACTATGTTCCATTTTATTGATCACTTATTGATAGATTTTGTAGCTATCTGAATTCTAGGCAGTACATGAACCACTAACAAATGCAGAATCAAGGTTTGATTAGTCGTGGTCCAAACCTTCATTTTTCAGATTTAAATTTTCACTGAACTGCTGCATTGCTTTTTACAATTCAACCCATATTTTCAATGTTTTCTTAGGCTTCGTTTGCAGTATTTCTTTCATCTTTCTCTGCTGCAATTTAAAATTACTATGCTTTTTTTTTTTTTTTTTTGAGCAATAGGAAATAATGACTGCAATTATATGGATTGCCCTCTTTGCAGTTTCACTAAGAATAGTTAGGTATACAAAAGTGCTCACCACAGCCCAGAAAGGAAACCAAAAATCCATAAACTGATACCAAAGCAGTAGTAAAAGTGTTAAACTTGAAACTAAAATCTTATGAATAGTGGAGCTAAGCAAGATGTTTTGCACAGATCATGCACCTGTAGAGCAGTAAAAGATAGATCACACCAGTTACACATCACACGCATGATACAATGCACTTGAAATTCCACTAGAAATGAATTGGATCTTACCTTCTATTGTAGGACTTTAAAAGTAGGAAGTAAGGCTACAGCATTTGATGCAACATGAAAAATAGTTTGCAATCTCTGCTCAAATGGTTAAGAGATGTCATTTTTTGGTTTCACATGCTGTGCAAACCAAAAACCAGCTCAGCTAGATGTTACATAGATCACTATTATCCATAGAAACATCATGCCAATTTAAATTAAATTAAAGGGAGTAGATATGTCATAGAGTCTAAAGAGAATAATTGCACAGATCACTATTACCCATAGAAATCCTTGGGTAAAGTATAAGCGAAAACCAGATTTCACTTATACTTGAGCTCACTACATTTTCTGTTTTAGAGCATTTTGGTTTCTTAAGTTATATTTAAACTTAATTAATCTGTGCCTTGCTACTTTGTGTTTTGTCAGTTGGGCATGAAATATAGATGTGGTTTTGATCTTTGCAATATGTGATGAGCATGAGAGTTATATCATTTTTGTGAAATGAAAGTTATGTTTTTCTCACCTCTTAAGTTTGACTATTTGATCGTCTGGGTGTTTCTTTTAAATATTATTAAATATTATTCGCATATACTTTAAATGAAAACATGACAAATGTTAATGCCTAACTGATTAAAAAAATTTGTAGGTAACTATCAACTGTCATTCACATAGGCAACAAAGCTTTACATCAACAAAGCTCTACAAAGTCACAAAGGAAATTATGCCAAAAGGACCTCCTAAAGGACTAGATGGATAACTTTCTTACATAATAGAAAAATAGTTGCTGAAATAGAAGACTTGGAAGCATAAAAAATGCTTAAGAATTATGCACCAAGTTCTATTCTTCATACCCTTTTCTTATTTACTTAATTTTCTGTTTTATTTCAGATTATGAGAGATTTAATTTTCTGTATTTAGGCTATGGTTTTGTAATCTGAGCATCCTAAGACTCTTATATCAACATGAATTTAAGTTTTGTAATATATGTGATTCTAATTTTGAACTTAGTTATAATTGTAGATTGTAATTCATTTGTCTCTGTTAGATTGCCGCACTGTTCAGTGCAGCCTTATTTTGGGAATACAAGATTGATGAAAATTGAGAATGCTATGAGTATGCATTTTTATAGGTGCTACATTAAAAAGCTTATAATTTCAAGTAATGAATCTGAGTCCTAATTTTAAGTACTGAGCTTGATTGTTGACCTTCTAGGTTTATATTATACAAATAACAACTAAAGACCATGAACAAGGCAAATATTTGGAGTTGAGAAAATCAAAATGTAAACCATTACAGGAGATCTCCAACTTTTGGAAAACTAAATATCAGGAAACCTATTAATCTATTGTGCTTGGTCTCTTACTTTTTTCCTTTTTTGAAGTCAAGTTGTTAAAGTAATAGGAAAGCTGTTAGTCTTTTAAATAAATAAAAAAGAATAGCATAATCTTAACATATGTACAATTTTATCACAACTAGATCAAATTAATTAGTGACATGCAAAGCCAAGATTGTTAATGTTAACAACAGATGGGGTATTATTTTTGCATGTCTTATATGCGACACAAAGGTCAAACCTATCAAAGGAGTTTGTGGTGTGAGTGATGTAAAGGTCCTAAATTATAAAATGATCCCGCGCATTGCGCGGGTTAAATGCTAGTTTCATAATAAAGTTTACATAATAAGTTGTTATTGGTTCTCATCTAGACTTACTAGTGACATTATTTTTTTTTCCTATCATTAACAACTTGTCATATAGAATTTTTTGTGAAAATGTTGTGTCTATAACTTGCATTAAGAGAGGTAATAAAAACAAAGTATTATCTTTATCTATACTACTATTTAAGAGGCTTTACCTGTTTGGAATCCTCTTTTTTTTTTTTTTTTTTAAATACTCCTACACCCTTATGTTTAAGTAGAGACAAAACTAAAGGACAATCCGGTAAAAATACAACTCTAACTCTTACTAAAACATTGGCTAAAAAATAGGGTCACTCTCTCGTTGATTTTCAAATTGCTTTATCTACTTATAAATTAGATTCTCAAAATAAAAAAATTATATATATATATATATAAACACATTTTTTTGTTACAAAATAAATATGTAATATTTGTTCATTTCTTGAAGCTAGCCTCATGACACTTCTGATTGTATTAGTAATTCTAAATACGTAATATTAATGAGAAAACATGTAAACCTGAATGAAAAATTATGACACTATAAAAAATAAAAAATAGGCCTCATTGCACGCGCGATGCGCATGTGATAAGGCTAGTGTATGTGTGTGTGTGTATATATCTTGTCCTTTTTGGTAATTTATAACTCAAACTGCCATTTTTATAAATATTAGCCAAACATTCAATTTTTTTAAAAAGCATTTTTTAATAGTATTTACCAAACATTTTGCTTTTTAAAAAGCCCAATTTCATACTGTACTTTTTAAAATAGCAACTTTTTCAAAAAGCACAGTTTGAAAAAGCTGAACCTTTGGCTGTGTACAAACGTGAAGATGATTATGATTACTTGTTCAAACTGGTTTAATTGGTGATGAAACCTTATTTTTAAATAAAGAACACGAGTTTCATAAACTTGATTTAAAATGTGCCACAGTGGCACCTGCTGATCTGACAATTAAAAAATGTCAGATCAGCGGGTGCCACTGTGGCACATTTTTAAGAAACTAGATTTTTTGGAACTCGAGTTATATGTAAAAATCAAGTTTCATGAACTCAAGTTACAAAACAATTGTAAATTGCTAAATATTTCGTAAACACTGGTAGATCGCAAAACATTTCGGCCAACAGTGGTAATTGGCCCATTTTGCAATTTAAATTTCTGGGATTAAAAAATTGGAGTGTTACAATTAGGGTTTGCAAATCATTACTCTAATGTCACTTTACGGGAGAGAAGTGCATATTTTGTCTACATGATTGGAGGTTTATAGTATGAAGCTCCCTGAAGATGAGCCAAAAAACTCGTGCTTTTTGGGGCTGATATTGCAACTTCCAATGAAGCTGCACTACAAATGCATTGAGGAGAAGATAGATGTGATAAATTATAAAGATGAAACTGGGATTCCCATATCTGACATCAATATGGGTAAGTCATGAGAACTTGAATGCTGCTCTTGGGAGTGGGACAGGTAATGCATCTGCTCTTCGTGACAAATTAACTGAAACTCTAAGAGACAATGGTGGGCTTAAGATTGTTAAGATGGGAACAGCAAGAAAACGTTATTCAACAGTGCCTTCTAAAAAGTAGGAGTTCTATTGCCTGTCACCTTCAAGGTAAGTTCTTCGGTACCATGATAGGGGGAAAACTCTTCTTAGGCATGCAAACTCTTCTTACAAGAAATATTAATGATTTTTCATGCAAGTCAAATAATAGGGAAAATTTTCTTTTATCTTATTTTACAGTCATTGTGCAAAAACACACCAAGTTATGTTAGTATATATATGCAGGAGAATCCTTACCTTCTATAGTTGTGCCATGCACCTTAAAGAAGATCAAACATATTGTTCCCCACTTATAGATACAATTAAGTTAAAATTCAATTCAACAAACTTAAATGGTATTAAGATAACTTAGTAAGGTTTGGACCAAGATTTCCAACAACAAAAAATGATCACAAAGCTAAATAAAAAGATTAATTGTATGACATAAAAACAAACTAAACCAATAAAACTACAAATTAGGACAAACTAGCTTTTGGGTTGAGCATGTGTAGTATGATACAATTAGAGAATTGTAGTTGGTGATTTAGTCACCAGATTAGTGAGTTGTGCTATGGTAATTCAGATTTTTTGTTTTTTTTTTTTTGGGTCACTTTTTACTTTTAAGAGCAATCACATTATCAATTTGATCTCTTGGTCATATTAGCTCATGAAGAGCACCAAGCTGGTGGTCAAGTCTTCAAAATTGGCTTAGCTTAACTGTTTCTTTCCTCATGTGGCCAAACAAAGAATCAAATAAAAATTTGCAACATCATCGTTTTACCACAAATAAGTTATAAAACATGCTATCTTCTAGTGACTAAATCACTAGATTATCTCAACCATTGAAAATTAAAGTTGTAACTGATTACTTATAGACATATATTAATACAAAAGACTTAATTCATAAACACTTTATCTAGTAAGATTACTAAATACTCTAATGTTGTAAAGTGGGCTTTGATGGTGGAAAGTTCTACTGTACTAGTATATTGTCAATGACGTTGATGGCCTAGCTAAATGCACATGAGAAAAAATGAGATGACCAATGACAACTAAAACCAAGAGGCACAAATCATGAAATTGACTTAACCTAATGCAAGAGTACGTACTAAATTGACAAAGATGTTGATGGCCAAGTAAGACTAAATGCACAAGAGAAAAAATGAGATGATCAGGCAACTAAAACCTAGAGCCTAGAGGAACAAACCATGAAGTCAACTTCAAACTAATGCAAGAATGAGTGAAACATTTTGTCAAACATATGGTGTGTATATTCCAAAATGGGATTGAAAAAAATGTATTGTAACATGACTCCACCCAAAAATTACACCCAATACAAACTAAGCACATTACAATTGAACAATTGGTTAATTATCCCAAGTTGGCAAGATTGAAGAAAAGCCCCCAAAATAATCAAAAAAGTTAAAAAAAAAAAAAGGAAAAAATAGCATTAGCACATACTGTTGTGGAAGGGGAGTTGAATTGCAGAATTAGAATATCTAGGAAGACTACAAAATATTCTAATGTACAATTGTCCAGGCCTTTTTTCTTTTATGAGTTATGATAATAAATGCTTTGAGGAGAATTGAGAAACCAAAGGGGAGAAAAAACGGAGTTTGTAAGAATTGAGAGACCAAAGAAAATAATAATTTGCAAGAATTGAAAAGTCAAAAAAAAAAAAAAAAAAAAAAGAATTCTCTGTGTTCCACAGAAAGAGAAAAGGAGAAAGATGATTCTCAAAAAAAAAAAAAAAGGAGAAAGATTAGACAATATTATATAAACTTACCACATCAGCACATCATAAAATATCAACTTAGTGGTGAATTCCATAGTGAACGACTCAGTACAAGGAGTATTACATAGCATAGGAACAAACAAAATATAGCAACACACTATTTAAACATCAAGATTCGATTCCCCATCCCAATAACTTTAGGTAAGGGAAAAGTTTTTGTCTCTTTTGCCACATTTTCTCAGCAAGTACAAAGACCATACACTCCATCAGTAATAAAAGGCAATATAAAGACAAAACCAATCCAAAAACTGAAAAAAAAAAAACACGTACTTGTGAATTGTTTGTGGTTAATCATATTTGACCGTTTGGCATGGCAGTTTCCAGGGACAACTCTTCAGCAGATGCGGTGCTCTCTGAAGCTGTTTCCCACACCGTATCAATTGGAAAAGCGTCTCCCGAAGAAGCATTGCAGGTATATTCATCAACACAATAGTTACAGTCACCAGCAGCAGCAGTAGCAGCATCTGCTCTATCTTGTAGCTCCAGTGCATGTTCAAGGCATAGCTGCACTTCACCCATGGTGGGTCGACGTTCACCTCGATTTCGCACACAAGAAGTGGCAATGTCAACGTATACCATAAAACACTCTGGAGCTATCTTCCCCATCAGATATGGATCAATTATCTCATTGATGTTCCCTTCTCGTTTGCATTTTCGGGCCCACGTAATTAGATCCATCCCTTCTTCCCCTACATGAGTTGGTTGCCTTCCACTGAGTAGTTCCAGCAGTACCACACCAAGAGAGTAGACGTCGGATTTATCAGTCATCTCCCTATTCATGAAATACTCAGGAGCCACGTAACCGAAAGTACCCATAATTCTATCAGTTTCGATCCTAATTAAAGCCTTTGACAAACTCGGGGGTCCCATCTTGGACATACCGAAATTTGACAACTTGGCCTCCCATTTCTCGTCCAACAGAATATTGTTCGGCTTCACATTACAGTGGATGATAGTATGCTTCAGCCCAGTGTGAAGGCAGTGCAGAGCACGCGCCACCCCAACGCAAATCTGTAGTCTTCGTTTCCACGGGACCGTGAACTCGTACACAAGGAAACAAGTCTCGTTCGTCTTCGAAACAAAATCCGATGATACGGACAAGGTTAGGGTGGCGTAGCTGGCAAAGCACCTGCACCTCGGTCCTTATTAACTCCTCAAATTCCTTATCCACACGCTTTATTGCAACGCTTATTGTATAATTTGTATTTGTAGGGTCATCAATAAACCCCTTGTATACTTTCGCCCAAGCCGACCCACCAATGAATAAACTCGACCCACCAATGAATAAATTCTCATCGAAGTTATTGGTAGCTCTCTTGATCTCAGCGCGTGAAAATGGACGACATGGAAGAACTAAATGAGATTGGTTTAACCTTCTCTTCCCGGACTTCCTTATTAATAACTTTGATATATACTCTGAAATGCCTTTCATCCCAACCAGCTCTTCTTTTTTCTTTTCTTTTTTTTTTTCTTTTTTTTTTTGAGAAGGAACCAGCTCTTGAAATGATGCAACAAGGAGAGTCTTTTTTTTTTTTTTTTTTTTTTTCATTGGTTGTGATCAGCAGATAAGGGTAGGTAAGCAGCTCTGCCGTATACCATAAGGAGAGTTTTTTTTTTCCTTGTTGGTTACTTGCAATTAGTTGACTTTTCTTCTTTGATTCTCAAAAAAAAAAAAAAAAAAGTTGACTTTTCTTCAATATCTCATGGTGTATAACATCCTATTTGCTGCGTTGTGTAATTCATTATCTGATATTTCAATATTTTTTCAGATTATTTACACTATATAGTTTTATAGGCCTAAGATAATGCTAAGCCCTGCTCATTTTTGCCTTGAAGTAGGCTATAATTGAGTTTTCAAGTACAGTTTTTTTTTTTTTTTTTTTTTTTAAATTTTTTTACATTATTGAGATTCAAATATTATTTTGAGAGAATACTCTGTCACGGAAAAGGGTCTAGATGATTTTGGTCATTTTGAAAATTGTTGGATTATTGAGTGATTGACTCAGTGACTGAATATATTCAATTAGAAAACCTCATCAGTAGTTTAAATTTTTGGGATTAAAAAGTTGGAGTGTTACATTTTGGCTTTGCAAATCATTCCTATGATGTCACATGATGTCAAATTACGAGAGAAAGTGCATATTTTTCCTCCATGATTGGAGGGCTTATTAACTTGTTTGATGCTTCTTTTTTTGTTTGTCAAAAAAAAGAAAAAGCCTTATTTATAAGGATTATGTTAACAAGTGTCTTAGGACAATTGTTAATGAATCATATTAAAGAAAGTTTTAACATAACTTTTATAGGTAATATAAAAGGCTGACAGAAAAATTAATTATTTTATTATTTTTCCATAAAATGTTTCTAAAAATAGTTTCTAAACCAATGCATTTAGGACATTCGTGAACATTTACCATTTTTTAAATAGTCTTGGCCTATGTGGGCTATAAATATTGTTATTGGAGCTACAAATTGAGCTAACAGCATATACCGGTATAAGAATGTCCTTTGTACAGTTTTGCTCTCCCTTGTAGGAGAGTTTTCTCTTGACGTGGAGCGAGTCCTCTCTCCCTTACACCCCAAAGCCAGTTGTTCCCTCTCTTTTTTCCTCTTTTTCTAGTCAAATATCTCATCTCTGTCGTGCCTAATGATATGAAACAAACTATCGTTGATAGCCTAAAAAACTTGCAGTTCACTAAAGAAGAAGAAGAGGATATACTTATATCATCCAAAAGTACACCAAATTTGCTAGAAGAATGTGAGCTGAGCTTATTTGGGAAGCTACTGGCAAATCGCCAACAAAACCAGCGTGCCCTTAAGAATACCCTGAGATCGGCGTGGAAGATGGGTTCTGATCTTAGAATAGTTGAGGTTGGAGAAAATATTCTGCAATTCAAATTTAGAACAAGGTATCAGCTCTAGTGGGTTGAGAGGAGTGGGCCATGGAATTTCGAAAATAACCTCCTTCTTTTATGCCGATGGAGAAGGGGTTTATCATCAGCCAATATCGTCTTCACCCATGCACCATTCTAGGTCCAAATTTGGGGCTTACCATTTGAGCAAATGACAGAAGAAGCTGGACGTGATATTGGTGGTAAGATAGGAAGAGTTATGGAGATGGACAAACAGTCATGGCAAGCTAACCAAGCAAAGTTTATGAGAGTAAGGGTAGATTTACCCATTGAGAAACCACTAAGAAAGGGGGGATATATTACAAATATGGCTGGGAAAAGATGTTGGGTTTCATTTAAATATGATAGATTGCTGACGTTCTGTTTCACTTGCAGAAAAATCAGACATGATGATAAGCATTGCTCTATGGTATCCGAGAAGCAACCTTTGGAGCGTCAGTATGGAGAGTGGATGAGAGCGGTGGGAGTCTCGAAAGGATCAAACGAAGGAATGAGAGCCTTGGGAAGTAGAAGCCATGGACCAACGAGTGGAGGAGAGCCCAGGAAAAAGCACCAGTCTACGGCGGAGGACATGGAGGTTTTCGCTCAAAGTGGAAAGGAAGGATGTGGAAGTCTTGGTAGGAATTACAACCTCAAAGAAAGGGAAAAAGTTGGAAATGAAAGAAATGATGGAATGTTAGAAAAGCATGCAGCAAGCAATCGATTAAGTGGGACAAATCGGAAGATTTGAAGCAGGAAATAAGCAAGAAACAGGGGTCACGTGATGTACAAGTTGTAACCAAAAGTAGTATAGTCAAGGAGTTGTTAAAAGCTAACGAGGAGGAGTCTTCAAGAGTGGGCCAGTCTTCGATGAACCCATAAAGGTAATTTTATTCAAAATTACAAAATTGGATGGCTCACAACAACTCGTCCAAGTTACGAAAAATTTGTTGGGTTTTACCAGTTCAATTGCATAAGTAGTCCAATTACAAAACTGAACCAGCTTGGATATCGATTCATCGGATTATTGGTCCAACCGATAGGGCCTGGTTGGGTTTAATAACTACAAATTAGACTTGCTACTGTACTCTTTGGATCTTTTTCATAATCATCAATGCCCCTATTTCTTTTTAATAAAACTGTACGGCCCCCTGGTACCCAGGCCCGTTTGGGCCTTAGGGCATAGGTTAATGGTATAGGCCAGTGCCTCGACTTTTACCGGGCCCAAAATCCTGGCCCCCACACTCGTGGAAGCCACGTGACCATGCTCGAAGTCTCCCGAGAAAGGCTAACGAACGGGAAGCTGACGCCAGTCCACTTTTAACCATGCCGCATAATTTACTCAGCATGTCGTCACCGGCCGTATTCACTTGCCCGGAGGGGCTCGGAAAACGTCGCTGCCGAGCGTATATCACGAAGTGGGAGCCATTTCCAAAGCCACTCCCACCTAAACCCACTTACAATTAACAATATTGGACCCCCAATTGCACTAACTGTGGCAGTAATCATGATCCTTCCACTTATCTGTGGCTATAAATACAACAAGTTGGGTATGGAGGAAGGGGCTTTTGGGAGAGGGGAGTGGGTGAGACGAGAGGGATTCTGGGGGAGACGTTGGGAACAAGAAAGGGAAGGAGGGAGAGAGCAGTTTGGCAGAGTCTCTGTGCCAAGAACGACCCAAAGTAGGAAATCCTATACCCAGACTACAAATAGGTTGTGGGCTTCGTTGAGGTTGGGCTTACTACACCTCAACGGCACGCACAAAAACTATTACCCAGTCTGAATGCTTTAAGGTCAATCCCAAAATCTACTTCACTATATTAGAACACTATTATTCTAATATAGAAGAGAGAGAGAGAGAGAGAGAGAGAGAGATTACCTCTTCAGGAACAAACTTTGTCAACAGATGCTAGCCTTCGTCTTTCATGCCTTCATTGCCTCCTCGTTCTCTTCTTTTCTTTTAACATGTAGAAACCCTTAATTCTTCACATCCTATATATCTCTCCTAACATGACTCTTTCTTACCCTTTTTGTTTAGGCTATGCTTTATGTAAAGTTGTGATTTTTAATTTTATTTTGTTGGCCTTAATTTTGTATCAAATTTAATTGTATTTCTTCAATCATTTCCCTGTATGTTTGTGGGATTCTATGTAATGAGTTGAGTGTGAGAAATTAGTGAAGAACTGTGAAGACAGATCAACTCGCGACTGGAGTAACTTGCGAAAGGCCATGTGAAGAGCACATGCTATAAGTTGAAGAGTTTAGTGCCTGATGGCATCTTGCGAGTTGCTTGTGATTTGGCTAACTTGCGACCTGACTCGCAAAATGTATTGCCAACCTATTTGTGTTCTTTTCCTCATTTATTTAACCATACTATATAAGCCCACATTTCCCAAGAAATTGTAAGGAGAATTTCAGAGACAAAATCCTAGAAATCCATTTGAGAGTTAGAGATTGTACCCCACAATCATCTACTCATTTTTCTTAGTTTTCCTCTACTCCTACCTCTCTAATTACATATCCTTTGAGAGGTTCTTAGTCCAAACACATACCTCACCCATTTTGAGTGTTGTGAGTTGTTTTGTTGCTCATGGGAAGCATTGGATAAAGCCATTCTTTAGTGGATGCAATTGGAGCTAATTGCGAAATCCGAAAAACTAGTAAAAACAAGGCTCAGAGGGTCTAAGTACAAAGGGTAGTCTAAGCTTGGAGGGTCTATATTGTAATCCTTGTACTCCAACTTATTTCCTAGTGGATTGATTCGGCTTGAAGGGCCGCAGAGAGGTTTTTATGCTGAATTCTTCGGTTTTCCTCTTCGATAACACATCGCTGTGTTATTTTGTGTTTACATCTCTAATGACTGACTTTAGGCCTATAAGTTTAAGCAATGTAGTATATAAGCTAGTGTCGAAAGTACTAGCAAACCACCTAAAAAACATCCTCCCCCAAATTATTTCTGAAAACCAAAGTGCATTCCTTTCGGAGAGGCTTATTATCGATAATGTTTTGGTAGCTTTTGAATTGATGCACTATCTAGATCATAAAAAGGAGGGGCAAGAAAATTTTATGGTGGTTAAGCTTGATATGAGTAAGGCCTATGATCGTGTGGAGTGGGGTTTTAATGAGAAGGTGATGGAAAAAATCAGTTTCCATGAAAAATGGATTAATTTAATTATGCAATGCATATCTAAAGTATCTTACGCTGTGATTATCAATGAAGCAATCCATGGGTGTATTTATCCTACAAGAGGTCGCTGGCAAGGAGACCCCTTATCCCCTTACTTGTTTCTCTTATGTGCAGATAGATTCTCGTCATTAATTAAGGATGCAGAGAGGAATTAGTTGTTGAGTGGAATCTCTATTTGCAGGGAATGTCCCATGGTTACTCATTTATTCTTTGCGGACGACAGCTTGCTGTTTTGCAAAGCTACTGATCAAGAGTGCCGAAAATTAATAGATATTCTTGAGCTTTATAAAGTTGCCTCTGGTCGGAAAGTAAATGTCGATAAGTCATCTGTTTTCTTCAGTCACAACACCCCCCATGAAAGAAGACGTGAGGTGTTAAACATCCTTGGCCCAATGCAAGACACTAGACATAGTAAATATTTGGGGCTTTCTTCCATTATTGGAAGATCTAAAACTGAAGTGTTTGTTGAAATGAGGGAAAGGGTTGGGAGGAAATTAGTGGGGTGGAAGGAAAAATTATTGTCCATAGGAGGAAAGGAGATCTTGATAAAGGCCGTAGCGCAAGTGGTTCTCACGTATACAATGAGCTGCTTCTTAATCCTGAAAGGGTTGTGTGAGGAGATTGAAGGAATCATAAGAAGGTTTTGGTGGGGGCAAAGACAAGAAGAATAAAAAATTGCATGGGTGAACTGGGATAAAATGTGTAAATCAAAGTCAAATGGTGGCATGGGCTTTCGAAACTTCCAAGTCTTTAACTTAGCAATGCTAGCGAAGCAAGGATGGAGACTCCTGACCAATCCGGATTCCTTTTGTGCCAAAGTCTATAAAGCTAGGTACTACCCAAATGGGGATGTTCTGAAATCAAAGCTTGGCCACAATCCATCATATGCATGGAGAAGCATCTTTAAGGCACTTGAAGTGATCCGAAAGGGTACCTGATGGAGAGTAGGCAGTGGCAAACTAATCCACATATGGGAGGACAAGTGGCTTCCCACCCCAACAACCTATAAGGTAATCTCTCCCCCTCAGCCTTTTGGTAATTTTCCTATGGTTTCTGCCTTAATTGATGAAGACTCTAAAAGATGGAAGGTTGATGCATTGAAGGCCTTATTCCTTCCATTTGAGAAACAATCCTCAATATACCGCTAAGTTACAATCTACCTGAGGATAAGCTGATTTGGGTGGGAAACAAAAGAGGGGAATTTTCAGTGAAGAGTGTGTATTATATTGCTCTCAATGTAATAAACCCAGCAGGAAATGAAGTGTTCTCATGGTGATCCTAGACTTCCTTTATGGAAACGGATTTGGCAGTTAAAAATTCCTCCAAAAATCAGAATATTCACATGGAAAGCTTGTGTTAATGCTTTGCCAACAATGCGAAGTTTAAGAAAGAAAGGGATAAACACAGATGGAATGTGCCCTTTGTGTGGAAAGGAAGCCAAATCAATCCCCCACTCTCTTTTTAAATGTGATGTTGTGAAGGAAGAATGGGATCAGTGGAAGGATTGTCCAATTGTAATTGGGGCTGAAAACTTGGATTTTGCTGACACTACATTAAGATTGTTACATGCAGGAACTACTAGGGACTTGGAGACTACAGTCGTGGCAGCTTGGGCAATTTGGCTTAATAGAAACCAGAGAGTGTTTGAGTCGGTCAGTCAAGGGGCAAGTCAGGTCTGGAATTTGGCAATGAGTGTGCTATTTGATTATAAAGAAGCGTCGAAATTTTTCCTGTTGGGTCCGTTGTCTTGTGAGGTTAGTTGGAAAAAGCCCCCTGCTAGTGTATACAAGATAAATGTTGATGGGACAACTGCATATGATGGAAGATGCTCAAGCATTGGGTTGGTCATAAGGAATTTTAGAGGAGAGGTTGTTGCTACCCTTTGCAGAGTACTCCAAGGCAATTTTTCGGTGGATGAGACTGAAGCTCTAGCAGTGGAAGAGGGGATCATACTTGCAAAGGAAATGAGCCTTCATCATCTGGTCAAAGGAGAAATGGGCCATATTGTCCAAGGAATTCTTAATTTTCTTGATTGGTTTAGTAGTTGGTAGGTCAGGCACCTGGAAAGGGATTACAATAGGGTGGCGCATAAGCTAGCTCGGTTGGCTAAATGTAATGATATTAGTCAGGTGTGGAGAGGTGTGTATCCTATAGTAGTGAGAAATCTGGTCCATATGGATTGCTTGTAACGGTGCTGCTCCTTTTGCCTTCTTGTACTTCAATTTCAGTTCTAATGAAAGTTATTCTCATCAAAATATATATATATATATATACCGGTATACCCAGTATTTAGAATGTCTTTGAGCAACTATAAAGAGGTATACGTTTTCCAAAGTTTATAGGATGAAGCTAATAGAAGATGAGCCAAGGAAACTCGTGCCTTTTGGGGCTGGTTTTGCAGCTTGCAATGAAGCCGCACAACAAATGCATTAAGGAGAAGATAGATGTGATAAATTATAAAGATGAAACTGGGATTCCCATCTCTGACATCAATATGGGTGAATTATCAGAACTTGAATGCTGCTCTTGGGACAAGTAATGCATATGCTCTTCATAATAAAATAACTGAAACTCTGAGAGACAATGGTGGTTAAGATTGTTAAGATGGGAGCATCAAAAACCGTTACTCAATGGTGCCTTCTACAAAGTAGGAGTACTATTGCCTGTCACCTTCAAGGTAAGTTCTTCGGTACCATGATAGGGGGAAAACTCTTCTTAGACATGCAAATGTGAATGCACCACATGAGTGAAATCAGTGTGGAGAAGCTAGGTTTCTGTGGACAAAATCCTGAGCCATTTGCAAACTAAAATGGGTTAATTACCAATCAGCAAGCCCCTAATCAATTAATTTACCTTCCTTTGCCCGATGATAGTTCATGGATGCAAATTTTCATAACTTTTGATTGAGCACATGGCTCTAACCAAAAACATTGATCTCGCAGCCCTTGCCCAGCAAAAAGAATCTTAGGGAGACTGATCAAAGTCGCATTCATGACAATTAAAGAACTTTAAGCTATAGAAAATATGCCATGGAATCTTTCTTCAAAACAATATGAGAACAAAAGCTTTCACCAAAAAACAAAAGCTTCATTATAGAGGTGGACAGATTGGGTTTCCATTTCATTCATCTCTGATGGTAATTTTCTTTTATAAGTTCATTCATCTTAGAAAGTACTTCCACCGAAAGATAATCAAGCAATCCCAATAATCATTCAATGATCTAATTTTAAGCTTCATGCCTCCACAAGCTCTCAAACTCCATGAAACGGTGAGCTTGAATCACTTAATTAGAAAGAGAAATGCTCAAGAAGCATTGCTTACAAGCTTTTCCTTTTTATGTCTCTTTCCTTTTCCCTCTTTCAATTTCAATTTATACCCTATGGACTTCTATATGCATTTACTATTTCCATGGATCACACTGGCGCAGAAATAAGGTTTACTTCTAAGCAGCATATAATTAAAAGACTTAACTAAGAAATAAATCACATTGTATTCATAAACCAAAGGGGGGGGGGGGGGGGGGGGGGGGATTCTTCACCTACATTACGTTTCCCGTCAGGTACCATGATACATGGTGCAATTTGGGAACAGATTGACTAATGTTACTGAGGAATTTCAAGGTCCGGTCTCCTGTCAACTACTTCTCCTGTTGAATCATCTGGAAATGCATCTGGATAGGTAGCCAAAATCCTTGATTTCATGCTCCTATTAACGCGAGAGAGAGAGAGAGAGAATTAAATCACCAAATGGAACCAAAATCTGGATAGCCAAGAGACAACAACCATGAATTTGAACTTTCAAGTAAACAACTTGAATCAAGATAATAAAATAGATCCGGGACGATGAAAGAATAAGAAACTCGGCATACTTAGAGCTTCATAATCAACAGTATAGTTGCAAAACACATCAACTTTACAATTCAATAGAAAAATTCAGACATTCCGGCAGTAGGAAATAATTCATATAAAAGAAATGAATTGCAGGGGCAAGATAAAGTTGGAGATTCACTCTGACAAAATATTGCGAAATGAATTGCAGTATAAAAGGCTGCACAAGACTTAATGATTCAACAGAAAGTATACTAACTGAACTCATTAACATCTTCATCCACACAAATTTGGATAAAAAAAAAATTTATATGCCCAATAAAAACTTGCAACCTGCCACCTGAAATATAAAAATAGTTTCATACGGCAATACACACAAATCTTCATAGGATTTGAACAAATACAGGTCCTTTCCAAGAGAAGAATGAATATATGACTGGAAATCTTAAAGTTCTCTTAAATTATCAAAAAGCCACACGTTGTTTTCATGGTATTGAATTTGGTTTTTTGATTATTGACTCCATGTGTGCCTAAAAGCCATTCAATTCCAATTTCAAGCATGAATGCACACATGCAGTAGATATGGGTGTTCAAGACACCAAGCAAACTGAGCAAACAGATTGATTTCAGCCTGTTTCCTTAGTTATCATGGTTCACTTTGATGCTTATTCAGGGAAAAAAAAGCACCTATGAATACACACAAATCTTCATAGGATTTGAACAAATACAGGTCCTTTCCAAGAGAAGAATGAATATATGACTGGAAATCTTAAAGTTCTCTTAAATTATCAAAAAGCCACACGTTGTTTTCA
>JARYZH020002045.1:0-19322 GCA_030021035.2 Notholithocarpus densiflorus | reverse complement strand
TCCTAAAGTTATTCCTTTTTTGTGTTTTTAAAAGAGTAAGTTAGTGGGATAATGATGTGGCAGCATCTTAAACCATTAATTTTAAATGAGGGGTGAGGATTTAAAGAAATTTACCTGGTAGAGTACCCTAAGAACTCTAGAATATCTGAATCCTCAAAACTGCTAACATGTGCATTAATTATCTGCCTGGGGGTATTCCCGTTCCATTACGTGAGCTGCGTAGAAGTCTCACCATGTGAGTTTTCTGATCTTTCTATCATGAATGTAAAAAGATTTTCGTTCCAAAGGACAAATATTTCTTGTGCTTAGTTCTTCCAGAATAGAAAATAAGAATATTTGGGAAATTGCTAGAGTCCATCTTGATGATTCTTGACCCATTCAACATTATGACTCTCTACACCTGATCGAAAAATATTAAACGCTATATCTAAAACTCATCAATCCACATTATTTCAAACGTTATCGAATGGTCAGTGCATCCACATCAGTGTACATAAGGAGAAATTATAAGATCCACATGGTGGACAAGTGATGTGGTCCACCATTCTACTAAAAAACTTCCATCTGTTTAAAATTGTTAGTTAGAAATTTTTTTTAAACATAAATTAATTATTGACTTAGCAATTTTAAACAAGTGGAAGTTTTTTAGTGGAATGGTGGACAAGTGACGTGGTCCACCATAGGACTCTATAATTTCTCGTACATAAGACAGCAACCATGCATGCGAGGAACTTTTTTCAAGATAGTTACAACTGCGCTAATCTTTTTCATACCGTTGGAACTTTTTCCCTCCTTAGCTATTTCTATTAAAACATAAAAATTCATTATCGGGTGACTTGTGACTATGAATTTGATTAGTTAAGTAAACACTTAATGTATTATTTATGTATAAATCAGTGTGACTATGTGAGTTAATAATTAATATAAAGCTAGTATGTTGAGTTTTGTAATTTAGTTTAAAGTACTTTTATAAAAACAATGACAAATAGATAATAAAAATAGCATAAAAAAATGTTATACAAACTTAATAAAATAAAATAGATAATGAAATATAATGTAACGATTTCAAAATATGAAAAATTGTATAAAAAATTTTTATAAAAGTTCATGTATTTTTTTAATTCGATATATTCAATTTTTTTATATATTAGATTTTGTTTAATTTAAATTTCTTAATCCTATAAAAAAAAAATTTCATCGAGCAGCCAGGGAAATAGTGGCCAACTGGATGGTTGAAAGAGTAGTATTCATCGATCATAGTAAATACTTACATAAATAAATAAAGTAAAACATATTTCGTCATTACATTTATACAATTATACTGCCAACGCTTAGACTGATCTCTAGTCTTTACGAACAGGTTCTGGTCTTGGTATACATTCAACTATTCAAGGAGGAGACAAGAGTGGCAGCAAAAATTCTATCAACCGTAATTAAGGGACCCTACAGTAGTCGTTGTCTACTGTTTGAAAAATCAGGCGAATAATACTACTCATTTTCCAATCTTTGAAAAATCAAGGCCCACCATTTATTGTATAAGTTATGGACTCCCTTGATATAGAAAACTTATGATGTTAACACTTTCTTTTAATTGCCAACTTGAGTATGTATTATGATAGGCATAGTGTTAGTGTGTGCCTTATGACTAGACTATTTAGTTTCTAAACCAATCCTTATTTTACTGACCTCTAAGTTCAAAATGGATCAAAATTCTCTCATAATTTTATCATCACTATTTTTTTTATATGTTTTGATGTTGTTGGAAATTTAGACCCCGATTGATAGAATTAACAAATTTTAAATTCAAGTTGTTAATTAGATTTATTATGAATAAATTTTGTTAAAACAAACAAACATCAATATCATTTCAAAATCACGCACAGCGAAATAGTAAATAAGACAAGATATGATGACCCAGGAAAACCAATAAAACAAACTAGTTTCACAGTAAAAAACCTGGAGGGAAACCTTCCCGAAAAACAATTTACTATAATAAAGAGAAGTTTCAGATCTAGTACAAAACATTTGTCTTTAGACTCTATAATCCCTGTAGATGAACTTACAATAGAAACTTTCTACCGCTTTAAAACCTCTGAATTCTCTAGCATATGAACGCCACCAATAATGCACGGATCCTAGTACGTGACTAACTTTTTTTCACGAATTCCAGTACGTGACTAACTCCAGCAATTTGAAGATGTTGTTGGCTGCAAAGTTCTTCACTTCATCAACAATGAAGATCAAGAAGTACTTGGTTACAAAACCCTAAGGCACAAAAGACACAGTAACTTCTTGCAAAGAGTTAAGACACTTGGTCACTTTCTGCATGTGTTCTCTATGTATAACGGCCTTTAAAATAAGCCTTATATATGTCTAGTGTCGTGAGAAAAGAAATCCTACACATACATGTCAGCATGAGTCGAAAATCAGATCTGGAAATTCTGATTTCGTAGATCTTGGCAGATTCAGCTTCTGTCGAGCTTTCTTCATTAAGTCTCGATAGATACTGTTTCTGTCGAGGTATCTGTCGAGTTTTAATGAACAGCTTTTCTTCACTTCTTTCTTGGTCCAATCTTCATGGCTTTAATATTTGGCTTAAACAACATGTTTTTTGAAGTACTAAACACATCCTAAATCTACCCAATTACAAGTAAAGTGCATTTATAAAGGATTAGCCAATTATATAAAATATGTCCTTAATAGATGTGATCTCATAATTTTACACGTCTGCTTAAAAAAAAATCCTTACAAAATGAAATGTTTTCAATACAATAATTTTATCTCTTTTTTTTTTTTTTTTTTTTTTTTTTTGTGCTGCTAAATTTTATCTCATCTTGAATGTTTTATTTTATACTTCATGAATAATTCTGATATGATATGTGTCAGACTTTTTTCCTAATTTGGTAGAGTATAAAGTAAAACATTTTTTTTAAAGGGAAATATAGTAAAACACTTGAATTATAAAGTTTGATTTTTTTCTTCTTTTTTATCTAGATATATTCCTGTAACGTGTTCAACCAAATTCACAAACATTTTGTGATAACTGGCCGGTTCAAAAAAAATAAAATAAAGGAGATTTTTTTATAGGGGCAGCTTAGTAATTTTGATATTGTGGTTAGCAATATATATATATATATAAATATATATATATATATATTTATATATTATGTCAAAAACCCTAGCCACCGTAAAAACACACTTGTGGTCTTATATTAGAAAGGGTAGGGAGAAGGTTGCATGGTTTATATTAAAAAAAAAGGGCAGAAATGCATTTTTCGTCCCTATGTTTTGCCATGATTCCCATTTTGGTCTATACATTTTATTTTTATCATATTTAGTCCCTATTTAAAAAAACGCCATCCATTTTAGTTCTTTCCGTCAGTGCTCTAACGGCAAAATCCTAAGTGGCAAAAAAAAACTATTAAAATAGTAGTAAAAATTTTTATTTTGGCATTAAAAAATGTCACGTTAGCATATAAATTAAAGAAATTAATTTATTAATTTCAACTAAATAAAAAAAATTAAAAACCAAAAATCAAATGAATTGAGATCTAAGTGTGTCTTGAACAAGAACACAAACCTAGATTTAAGAACACAAAAAAATAAAACCAACAAACAACCATTCAACACCGAATTCACCAGAAGAGACCGAATCACATTTCAATAAGTGAAGCAATCAAATTTAAGGACACAAAATCAGATTTAAGAACACAAACCTAGAAATTTTAGAATAAAAAAAAAAAAAAAACCAACTAATCAGCCATATAACACCAAATTCTCCAGCAAATCAAACCCATAAACCCAGTAAACAAACCAATCTCCAACAAACCCATAAACCTATAAATTTTCTTGGGAAACAAACACACAAAAAAAAAAAAAACCCAAAAAATTTAGCTCAAATACAAATTCATAAATCCCAAAGCCCCCATTTTCTCAAACCCAACAAAATCATCAAAGACCCATAACAGGCCACACCCAAAATCTTCATTCCTTTTATTGTTCTTCTTCCCTAAGAAAACTTAAACCACTTCATCGGTTCATCTTGAGTTGTTTTGCCACTTTGTGCCATTTTCTCTGTCTTTTTATCTCTCTTTCTCAACCCCAAAATTGAAATTGCAATCCCAAAACACACTAATTCGGTAGATCCACATAAAATGAAATGAAAAGCACAAACCTTTTCAGCTTTTCTTCTTCTTCCTCATCTGCGTTTACCTTCTTCTTCCTCCTACCTTTTTTCCGTTTTGCTCCTTTCTTCTTCTATCACCAGTCACTAGTACCCAAAAGCCAGGTTTTTTTCTTTTTTAACGAGTTGTCTATCACTATGGCCTTGACAGGAGTTAGGCACTACCCTTTTCCCATGTGAAAAGTTGGACATGTGGCTATCTCTCCACCTTTCATTGGGTTTGTAATTTTTTTTTTAAATTATTTGATTTGATTGCTTCATTTATTGAAATGTGATTCGGTCTTTTTTGGAAAATTTGGTGTTGAATGGCTATTTGTTGGTTTTTTTTTTTTTAATTTCTGGGTTTGTTTTCTTAAATCTGAGTTTGTTTTCTTGTTGTTCTTGTTCAAGACACACTTAAATCTCAATTCATGTGATTTTAAATTTTAAATTATGTTTTTAATTTTTTTATTTAGTTGAAATTAATAATTTTTTTTTAATTTAGATGCTGACGTGGCATTTTTTAATGCTAAAATAAAATTTATTATTATTATTTTAATAGTTTTGTCTGCCACCTAGGATTTTGCCGTTAGGGCACTAACAGAAAAGACTAAAATTGATGACGTTTTTCTAAATAGGGACTAAATTGGTAAAAATAAAATGTAGGGACCAAAATGGAAATCAGAGCAAAACATAAGAACGAAAAGTGCATTTCCGCCTAAAAAAAATAAGGACTTGATTTTGTATTCGTTCAAGAAGTAGAAATCGAATTTGTCAAGCTTTACCACTTTAGGGTGGGTGGGAAACATTGTACAATTGGATATAAAGATTTAGAGGGAAGTTTTCAATTCTTATAAGCATGTAATGTAGTTTTGTTTTGCTTATACAACTGTATTTTAGATACTGAATATTGTTTCACAATTATTACAATTTTATTTCAATTGTTTTGGCTACATTGATTTAAAGTAAAAAATAAAGAGTTATCATAAATATATTTGATTACTGTATATATATTTTATATATGCATTTGAATGAAATATATGTGTTTGAACAATGATATAAATATATATATATATATATATGAATTTGGACAATTTGACTATATCCTGATTTTAATACCCAACGAATGAGGGTTATTCATTGGTACTGAAACTAATTTCATATAGGGCATTACGAATCTATCATGTTTTTGGACCCAGCTAATAAGGGATATACATTAACATAGAACTAGTTTCATCTAAATCTAATGCCCACTCATAGGGATATAGCGTGACCATAGTCGAAAAAGATTGTTAAGAATTTGATTTTTTATTTGAGTTATTGAATTGTTTTAAGCCCATGAAACTTCTTATGTTTTTGGAACCTATTGTAAATTATAGCTCTTGATATATGGAAAACTAATTATTTTCTAATCAATCTATAACATATTTTTAAGAGTGAAATATTATATCTATGTACAATTTACTATCTTACTGATCTATTTTCTTGATCCAACTTAATTATTAGAACTTTGGTTACTTATTGAGTTGTCAACTCACCTCTCCAATTTCAGATTATGAAGAATAGCAAATTTTGGGACTTTTGCTAAGGGTGTATGCATGAAAGGAGATTAGGAATTTTTGAAATACGATGATCTTGTAATAATTAGTATATCTTTTGTTTAACAGTTATGAGGTTTGGATTTTTTTTTTTCTATTAGTACTTTGGAGATCTTTTGAAAATTGCATTATTGAGGATATTTTCTTTGAGGATAATTCTTAGTAGTTAAGAAGACCTTGCACACTTGTAAAGTGTAAACTATATAAGCGTGCGGCCGTTGTCACATGCCTAGCTTTTGCTTGGGTTTGGAGTGTGATAATTTTATGGTATCACAGCCATGCCCTAGCCGAAAGTGTGGTCCCCACATGCAAGGACGTATGCGCTTGTGAAGGAGGTGGATTGTAGAGATCCAAAAGGAGGGTATTGCAATCCATGGAATCTTACATTGCATAAGGAAACACATGGGATGTGCTTATAAGGAGTGACTTCCCTTTAATGTATAAAGGTCTTTCCTCCCACTGATGTGTGCTTTGACGAGAGAAGAAAACTCTAAGGGGTATGGACCCCAGAGCAAACAATATCTACACAGCTAGGACAAGTCATTACACATTTGTTAGCAAAAACACGCATAGATTTTGATCTTTATACCAATAAACATAAAATTAAGATTAGAGTGAAGAGAAATATCTAAAAGAAAACCTTGTTTCGCAATTTAAAATTATCCATGGAGTGGATTAGAGCAACGAAGCAACGTAGCTTAAGGGAAGTAGTAGTTCTTTTTTATTTTTTTTTATTTTTTTATTTTTTAGGAGTGGAGTATGATTTGTTTAAAATTAGTTATACCAGTTAACAAATTTGTAGACAATTGGGTATCTCACTTGGTGTAACATGAGGTACATTAGAATTTTTAAAATTGAACATTCTTTTAGTTTCAGCTTTAAATATACTAGTGTGTTGCCCCGTACATATGCACGGTACAATTAAGAATAGTCACAATTATACGGTTCAAATTGTACATTTTTTTAGAAGATGTTCAAATTATACATGGTATTAGTTTACACTTTTTTAAACCACATATTTCTAAAATATGTAATAGTTTCTCATTATATAAATATATATATATATTTATATATATATGAGAGCTCGATATTACAAATGCTAGAGCTTGTTTAGACCCCCAATACTTAATTACAACTTGATTAATTTTAAGCTTAACACAGTTAATGCGGAATATACGTGATTAACAAATTAATTAATCAAAGCATTCAACAATTGCATGGATGGGCACAAGGATGCAATACTAAAATGTAAAGGGAAATAGGGAACAGGATAGCAAACCCAAGATAACACTGATATGTTATCAAAGAGGAAAACCGAAGAACTCGGCATAAAAACCTTTCCGCAACCCTCCAAGTCGAAATGATCCACTAGTGAATAAGTTGGAGTACAAGGATATCAAAAGGACCCTCCAAGCCTAATCTACCCAAAGTATTTGAGCTCTCCAAGCTCCATCTACCAACAAACTTCTTGGAGTTTTGTCTTCACTAGCTTCTCGGATCCCGCAATACTGCCCGATTGCACCACTAAGTCTCACTTGCCTATTTTAGCAAAGACATAATATTTCCCAAGCTCCAAAACACTCTCTACACTTTGAATGGGTGTGGGTTCTGTTTGGGTACAAATCTCATCTCAATATATGACAATGGGAGAGGGGAAGGAGAAGAGACTACAAGGATTTCTCTATTGAGGATGAGTAGCTCTCTCTAAATGGTGGGTATTGTAGAAACATCTATAGGGTTTTCTTCTGAATAGTCTCCTTACAATTTTGAGGGTAATGAGAGTATATATAGTATAGGTGAAGAGTATAAAAGTCACACTTAAAATTAGCTGTCAGTGTATCTCGTGGGTCATCTCGCAGGTTGACCAAGTCACAAGATACTTTCAAGATATCTTGACTCTTGAACTTCCATATGTGCTTCTCACATAGCCTTTCGCTGGTGCTGAGTCCCGAGCCAGACATGAGCCAAGTCGCGAGATCAACTGTCTTGAGCAATCTTCACCAACTTAGTACTAAACCCATTAAAATTAAATCCCACAAAATACATGGAAATAAATTAATGAAATTACAACACTTTTTGTCATGGAATTCAGCCAACATAAATGTAATGAAAAAACCATAACTTTACAATATATATAAATATGATTTAGAATTTAATTGGTTTTAGAATCTTCTGTTTTTGTAGCCAATAAATTCACTTGCCACAAAAATAAAAAATTTAGATGGACACGTGGTGAAAAATTGGACTCCGATTGAAATCCAATTTAGAATCTAATTGGATTTGGACTAATTGATTTTTACACTTAATAATTCACTTGACAAAAAATTTAAAATTAAATAGGACACGTGGCACAAAATTGAGAATCCAACTAAAATCTAATTGGATTTTCTTTGAGTTTTGGCTATTAATATATATATATATATATATTTATATTGATATTGAAAGCTCAAATAGTGTAAAATACTAATGGTTGTTTAGACCCCCTAATTTTAAACTTATGGCTAGATTGCTTTTACCCTACTTAACTAAGTGCAGAATAAGAGTAAGTGTAACGCAATAAGGCTAGAACTACTCTAAAGCATATGCATATACAATAGACAATAAGTATAAAGTATAAAGAGTAAGGGAAGAGAGATGCAAACAACGAGATAACACCGAAACGTGTTATTGAAGAGGAAACCGAAGTACTTAGTAAAAAACCACTCTGCGGCCCTCCAAGCCGAAATGATCCACTAGTGAATAAATTTGGAGTAAAAGGATATCAAAAAGACCTTCCAAGCCTAATCTACCCAATGTACTTGAACTTTCCGAGTTCCAGCTCCCAACAAACTTCACCGAGCCTTATCTTCACTAGTTATCTGGATCCTACAATTAGCTCCAAATTGTATCAGCTAATCAATGGCTTCTTCCAATACTTCCCACACATACTAAAACTTCTCTCGACACTCAGATTGAGTGAGGTAAGTGCTTGAGCTAAGAACTTCTCAAGGATTTGTAATTGGAGAGGTAGGAGTAGAGGAAAACTAAGATAAATTGTGTAGATGATTGTGGGTTTACAATCTCTAACTCTCAAGTGTATTGCCAGGGTTTTGTCTTTAAAAGTTTCCTTACAATTTCGTGGGTAATGTAGACTTATATAGTGTGGGTAACGAAACGAGGAAAACACTCTTTGAAAACATCTAGGAAGAGAGTTTCACAAGTCTCTCGCAAGTTGACCAAGTCGCGAAGTGACTCGTGAAAACCAGCTTGACATAAGTCTGTTCCACTTCTAGCATGTGCTTCTCACGTGGCCTTTCGCGAGTTGTCCACTCGCAACCCAGTCACAAGCAAGTCGCAAACTTCACTGTTTTTACAATTCTTCAGCAAACTCTCATACTCAACCCTTATATTAAATCCCCCAAACATACAGGGAAATGATTGAACAAAATATAACCAAATTTGACATGGAATTAAAGCCAACAAAAACATAGTTGTAAATCACACACACACACACACACATATATGATTTAGAATTTAATTGGATTTAGACTCTTCAGTTTTTGCACCCAATAATTCACTTACCACAAAAATTAAAAAATTAGATGGACGTGGATGAAAATTAGACTCCAATTGAAATTCAATTCAGAATCTAATTAGATTTGGACTCTTCAATTTTTGAACTAAATAATCCACTTGGCACAAAATTAAAAATTAAATGGGACATGTGGCGCAAAATTGAGGATCCAATTAAAATCTAATTGAATTTTCTCTGAACTTTGGGCTAAGCTCAGAGAAAATCCAATTAGATTTTAATTGGATTCTCAATTTTGTGCCACATGTCCCATTTAATTTTTAATTTTTTCTAAGCTTTGACTATTAATATATACTAGCGTTTAACCCGCGCAATGCGCGGGATCATTTTACAAATTAAAATACTTTGCATTCAACATAAACTTAGGTCTCCTACAGTAAAAAAAGTCATTATTTTTGAGTTGTAGTAGTAAGCAAAAATGTATGAAATTAAAAAAAAAAAATGATATTGAATGAAAAAACACAGTTTTATTAGTTAGGCAGAAGAAAGTAATTTTGTTTTATTTATTAATTTTTTGTGAGAAGGAATAAGAGATAGAATGTTGCATCTCTAGTTTAGTTTGTGTTGCATATATAGGTATATATAAGATTTGTTGTAATATATATGCCAAAAGATATCTATTGAAAGGTCATAATCTTTCAAATTTGATATACCAAAAGGTGTTTATTGAAAGGTCATAACTCTTCATATTAGACATTCCAAAAGATGCCTATTGATAAAAATAGTGCCTATTAAATGAAAATGTGCATATTGACCAAAAAGGTGCATATTGACCGAAAATGTGCCTATTGAATGAAAAAGTTCCTATTGAAAAATAAAAAGACACAATTGTTCGGTATCCAAACACAAACGAATGAACAAAAAAATAAAGTCTCATAATTACAATGACAATTCATATATATTAGGAATTGAATTTTTGCTATTGAGTATAAAGCTTGATTGGTACTGGTTACTAAACAATTAATATTGAAAAGGGTTCTCATTCAGCTATCACGAAAATATCCTATTCCTTGCTAATGAATATAAGATAACCAAAAAATTAAATAAAAACTTATTCTTCACCATGATACCAAACCCCCTAGCAACAATCATGATTCTCGCAATTTAATTCCCATTGTCCATGACAAAGTATCCCCATTACTCACTCACCTATATTAGTGCGTCCATATTCTCTTCATTAATAACTTACAACTGCTCCATGTTGCCTTAACAAGTGAACTTTAAAGTTCAAAGAAATGATAACTTCAACATGTGGCATTTTGCTAGGCCACACATTTATCTAGTTGCTGTTATTAATCAATACAAAGGTAGGGAAACGAACAATTTTATGGTACAAACAACTTTGCAACACAGCTTGAGTCCTCAAACAAAGCATACAATATTGATAGACATTATAATGAATAGAAACTACACTTGATGTGGTTCACTGCATAAGTAACAACATATTAATTCCTGTCCAAATCAAGCTTCAATGCTCTTTCTTCAGCTTGCTTAAACTAAAAAGCATATCCATTTGCAATCAGTTAGTGTTAGCGCATAAAAACTTGGTAGAAAGTCAATAAATAAGCCAGAAAAAAAAAAAAAAAAAAAAAAAAAAAAAAAAAAAATCTTAACTGCTCTGGAGTTTCAATCTTGTCTCTCCCACTGCAGATCATATCAAATCCTCCTTGATAAAAAGAAAAGGTGAGCAAATTATTAAAAAAAAAAAAAAAAAAAACTTGAAATAGAACTTATATTTAAAATGACATATATAAAGAAACAAATTGATGAGTAGAATATTGTAAAATACCTCAAGTGGTGTGGCACATAGGAGGTAAAAGCAATGGTATTTTCTTTCAAATTTGATAATATAGCAAATGGGAGAACTTTCTGGCAGATTCGTTCTAATTTCTGCCCCATTATAACTACATAGGAATGTCGCTATGACCTTTCAAGAAAAAAAAATGTCACTATAACATGAAAGAGACATTATAATGAGAAGTTCAAACAGATACACCTAAAACATATGCATAATTAAGAAATATACATGCAGTATGTATAATTGAAATGAAAGAAATAAAAGTGTAAAGATAGTCTTCATTGAAAAGCGAACCATGGAAAACTAATAAAAACCTTGAGTTGTTGTTTCGAATTGTTTTTGCATTGTTAAAGGCCTCAAGAACTGGGTTGGACTGTGATATTAAAGATCAATGTGGACATAAACCTTGATTTTTACTGAATTCTTCCGATAATATGCCAAGCATATACTCATAGGAAAATTTGAAATCCAACTGTGCGTCCTTCTACTCCAGATTGCCCGCCTAAGTGTGCAAGATATCTCATGAGCATCTTTGTTGTCTCAATTTTACCAGCACCTCTATCTCCACTAACCAAAATTGAATTGTCTTTTCCTTCATTAATCATTGCCCTATTTTCTTAAACAACACATCAAATAAGAAACTACCACATAAGTAAACAAAAAAAACTGTCACATCCAGGAAGTGATATGAATTGCATACATTCGAAATGTAATTAACTTGACTTAGATATTTAGGAAAGATGCAGGCCATTAATAGTAGTATGAGGTCTACGAATGGCTACATATAATTAGATGTAATTTTTTGTTTCACTTTACCGCAATTAATTTATAAACATGCCTATCTAGATGACCTCAATCAAATTTAAAGCTGTAGCTGTTTAGTAATATACATATATTAATAAATAAGGTATAGTCCAAAATTCATTCCTATTTAAGAAGATTATTAAATTTTCTAATGTTGCAACTTGGGTTTTGATGATTGAAAGTTCTAGTGTACAGAGTACAAATTGCCACTTATGTTGATGACATAGTATGCCTAAATGCACATTAGAAAAAATGCAATGACCAATGGCAACTAAAACCAACAGGTACAAACCATGGAGTGGATATAAACTAATGCAAGAGTAAGTAAGACATTTTGTCAAACACATGGTGTGCACAAAATTTCAACATTAGAATGTACCATAAAACCGATAATGAACAATCCTAAGTGTGGGATGAGTACATCAAACAGTTCAAACAATCAAAGCCAAGTCAGAAATCCACACCTCATGTATCAATGTCTAAGATATAGGATTTTTTTTTTCTTCTGAATAATGTCTAAGATATTAACGATTGTTATTATAAATAAAAGAAATTAATAGTTTAAAACAGAAATATACAACTTATTTACACATTGAACAGTTCCTATAACACAACAAACAACAACAATAACATAACAAACAGACAGAATAAACAAATTGAAGAGTATCAAATATACGAAACTACATAACTAATTAAATTATTCCATGAACAATGTAAAGCCAAAAACCCAACTCTTCCATGGGTTTTATATCATAAGAAAGCACATAATATATGTCTTAATTGATGTTAAACCTTCCAATTCGCAAAATAAAATATAGAACCCAGAATTCAAAATCATACTATTGGTTTTTTGGGACAGTGAGAAACCAACTAGCAAGTGCAAAAATAAGATTAATAAGAAAGAAGCAAAATTAAGAAGAAGCCACACCCTATGCGTTCAACTGGGTTTGGTTTACTGCAAATGCATATTATATAACAACAAGCAAATGAAAATAGTGTTTGAAAAAATCAGAAAAGAGAAGAACGAACAATCTATGGAAGAGTATAAAAGAGAAGAAAAAGAATATGTCCAATACCAGAACAATCTTATAGACAAAACATTTGACTCCATGCTTCATCTTACTGTGCATTTGTTTTACAATTTTTGAGGAAAAGAAATCAGTATCTTGATTTGATGAAATTAGAGACTCTAGATTGTGGAAAGATTCCACTTCATCTCTGGAGAGAAAGAAATTGAATGATTTAATTCCAAAATAGACGAAATTGAAAAAAATCTATTACCGAAAAAATTAAAAAAAGAATAGTCACATATTAAAACCTGATTTCCTTAGCCCTAATTTTTGAATCCAAATCTAGAACCGAATTGAAAAAATTGAAAGCATATAATAGATCTAACTTACCTAAAAAAAATTAGAGAAAGAATAGAACCCACCGGAGGCGTTATTTGTGGGCAGAGGGGCGAATGAACTCTGATCTTAGTGAGAGAAGCAGAGAGGCGTTCTCTTCTTCAATCTAAAATCCCTGTGCGCCATACTGTATCTATGTCTCTCTCTATCTCTGTCTCTCTATTTCTATGTATCTGTCTCTCTTTGAAATCAAAAAGTTTCAAAACACGATTTATCTCTCTATTTCTTATGCCCAATCGATGCAGTGTTCACCGTTCTTCCTCTTTCTTTGTTTCTTTCTCCGTGTCGTCCTCTCTCTATTTCATCGTCTTTCTTTGCTTCTTTCTCCGTGTCCTCATCGCCTCTCTCTATTTCTATTTGTGTACTCTTTAATTTTAACCGGTTATTTTTTGTTATTTATAATGAGAGGTTTTTAAACAGTGTTGTAGCGTTACCAAACAACATAATTTATCGCTCTTTAAACTTAAACGTGGCTGAATTTTAGATAGGCACTTTTCCTACATGGCAACACGCCCTTAATTGTAGAAATCCACTTTCTCTCAGCTTCTGCTATTATAAATATGCATATGCATGGGTATAATTAAAAACAATCACAATTATTCGGTTCAAATTATATGTTTTTTTTTATAGAAAATGTTCAAATTATATATGGTATTAGTTTACACTTTTTTAAACTATATATTTCTAAAATATGTAATAGTTTCTCATATATATATATATATGATTTAGAACTTAATTGGTTTTAAACTCTTCGGTTTTTGCAACCAATAATTCACTTTCCACAAAAATTAAAAACTTAGATGGACACATGATGAAAAATTAAAATCCAATTTAGAATCTAATTGCATTTTCTCTAAGATATATATAAATATATATATATTTATTTATTTATATTTATATTGGTAGTGACCTTACAAATCTCACAATCACTGCATTGGCATAATTATATGCAAGAGTGTTTGGATAGTAAGTGGATAGTAGTAAAAGGAGGAGAATGAAGTAGAGAAGTTGGAGAAATAAGAGAACTTTCAAAACGGTGTTAAGTGTTTTATGTGTTTAGTAAAAAAATTATATATATTTTAAAGGACAAAGTTTAACTACAAAATTGGTTGTAGTCTAATCCTACAACCTTACTCAATATCTTTTTATTGTAGGTTAATTTTGACAAATCCACCATTAGATTATATCTACTTCTTATATCCTCCATACTTGTAAAATTTCTAGAAAATTGAATATCAATTGCTATGTCGTCAATAAATTGTTTAAATTGCAAGTTTTTGTAGTTTAAAATTATGCATAAAATATAAGTTTATAGATTATATAGTAAATAACATCTAGTTGATACAAAATTTGACATGCGTATTAAAAGTATAAAGAACGTACAATTCAACGGTTAGATTTTCAAAATACGTAGTAATGATTATTTTATTGAGTAAGGTTGTAGCCTTAAACTACAATTAATTTTATAGCTAAACTTTGTTCTATTTTAAAATTCTTTATAGCATTTAATATTAGCCCAAATAGTGTTAAGTGTTGTATGTGATTACGTGTACGCACATCCCCGCTAAACTAAGACTCCTTTTGTTTTGTCAAAAAATTTTCGTTCTTTTTTATTTATTATTATTATTTATTTTAAGGGTAAATTACCTAGTTAGTTCCTATCTTTTACATCAAATGTCAATTTGATCTCTAATATTTTAATTGTGTCAATTTGATCCCTAACCTTGTAGTATCGTGTCAATTTTAGTCCATATCGTTATTTACTAGATGGAAAAATCTGATGTGACAAACGGAATATTAAAAATTTATTTTTCCTACCATATCAATTATCAATTGTGCAGCCACATCAGACTTTAAAAATAAATATTAAAAAAAAAAAAAAACAAATTTTATGTCCACACAATCAGATTAGATTACACCTCCTAAAAACTTCTTTTTTTCAAGTTCATACGCACAGTGGCTAACAATCTCATGGGAACAAAAGAAAAGAAAAGAAAAGTATATCATACAAATGGGGAAAAAGCACACCTGAGGTGCTTATCTATGAGGATGGTGAAGGGAATTAAACCTAATTCCCAACCTGTGAGAAACAAAAAAAATAGAGAAAGCACACGCCAAAAAAAAAAAAAAAAAAAAATCACATGCACAAGATAATATTTACGTGGTTCGGCAATTTGCCTACATCCACGGAGTTGCAGGGATTTCACTATTATCAGGGAAGAATACAGAGTACAAGAATTGCGGCTACAATACTTTTTCTCTCACTCTACAGGAGGCGGCAACAACAACCTCCGCTCCATGGACTAAGCCTTAGTAAATCTCCCATTAAAAAACCATACAACATTATTCGAGCCGGGTCAGGTCGTTAACCGGATCAAACATAAACTAGGCTCCACAAAGCCCAACAGATGGGCTGCCATGAGCTGTTGGTATTCATCAAGGAGGGATGTTGCCCCTTGGTAGATCATAGTAGGGTGGGTTTGGACGTGTTCAGAATGGAACTTGTTGTCACTTCCTAAAATGAGTAAAAGGTTGAAAACCCAACCTAAGAACATACCCTCGTCAACATCCAAAATTCTAATACCTTCTCAACATACGTTCACAACGAAAAACGTTGGATCCCTAGCCCCACCGCCCTCGTCCCCAAATTTCTCACTGTCTAGCATGCCACATGTCACGAGAACGCTCGTCACTGCGGCGCCAACGCCGCTTAGTTTCTCTTTATTGAAGGAGGAACCTTCGCTGTCCTCTCCTCTATTGCTCTCCTCTCAATCTTCCTAATTCTCCCTATCAACCTCTACGCCGGAACCATTTCTCCAAACGATGATCAGTTCATCAAAACGACAATCAACCACATCGCCAAAGGCTCCCCTTTACTCTGGATCCATTTCCTCTTCATCGTCGTTGTCATATTGGTTCATTTCGGTCTCTCTGCGATCTTTAATTTAGTGTGTTCCTAGGCTCGATTTTTTGGGATTTTAGAAATTTTAGGGAGATTAATCTGACTTCGTGTGAACATAGATTTTGGGATTAAAAAAAAAAAAAAAAAAAATCTGATATGGCTACACATTTGGCAATTGAGGTGTAGAAAAATAATTTTTTATTATTCTGTTTGACGTATCAGATTTTTCCATCCAAGAGAAATGACAGGGATCAAATTGACACGACACTGAAAAGTTAAGGACCAAATTAACACAATTGAAAGGTTAGGGATCGAATTAACATTTAGTGTAAAGGATAGAGACCAACTATGTAATTTACCATTATTTTAAAATAGCACATCACCAAAAAAGAAAGTGGGGTAGCATATATATATATATATATATATATATATATATAAATGTTCCAGAGCTTAAATAAAAATTTAATATATCAGATTGGGACCCACTACAGCTAATAAAAGTATTGTGAAAATGTTGTGACATTTTATTGTATTCCTAAACTTCTTTTTTGGTTTAGTGTTTGTTGGGGAACTTCTCTAACTTTTTTGCTGAAAATATTTTTACCAAGAGTTTGCTAAAAGCCTAGTACTGTGTTTAACAAAGAGCTTCCTTAACCTCTCAATTACCCTCGCGATAGAATAGACGGTAGCATAGGGAACCAAAAGAAAGCCGCAACTTGAGAAATTTCAAGCAAAACTTTACCATCCCCCACTAGAATGGCATGATTATTTCAATCTCATCCCACAAAAGCATACCACAAATAGTAAATCTCACCATCATTATTATAATAATTATTATTTTTGTAAACATAGTGCTACATTATTAAATGAGAAAGCAAGATTTTCCTTTTATTTTTATTTTACAAATGGTCCCCATATAATATTAATGGACTTGGATCCTATTCAAGCCTATGATTCTTTAGAGATTTCCCGTTGAAAGATTCATATTTTGTCACTCCAGTCACATTGGTACTGGATCTATAAGCACTAATGCAACATTATTTTTCATCTCTTTTCCAACGTGAGTGTAGCCATCCCCTTCCTTGTAAATGACATCAATTACTCGTGCAAGATTAAGAACACGCATAAGTAGAGGCATGGGAACAACAGTAGGCCTTATACACTCCTCATTAATATCCTTCCATGCATTAGCGACTTGCCTGTTGAAATCATCATGGACTACTTGCTCTGAGACACCATGTTGCTTCATGTAGCATTCAACTGCTAAGGCAGCATGCCCTCTCTCTTGCTCAAACTACACACAAAGTTTTCCAAATGGGTAAGTAGAAAGTTGGCAACACATGTATATGAAATAGACCTCGCACACTAGCTTGTGAAACTTGATAAGATTTTTTGATTGCATACCTTATGTGACTTCATGTCATCCATGAGTCTACCAATTACAGATGAAGCTATAATAATCTTGGGGTTGCTGAAGATCCAATCAAATGCCTTTTTTGTAATGATGTCACCCATGCCAAGGAAAGAGATAGCTGTGAGCATAGGGTAACCAGAGGTTTTAAGTGCAATATGCATATACTCCTCCATTGTTGGGATGTAATTTTGGTGGAACCATTTGGCTTCATCAAAGTAGGCCCGAACCAAAAGTTTCATCTAAGGTTTAAACAACATAAATGAAATAAGTACGTAGCATGAAAAAGTTGACCAAAAAACATGAAAAGTTAGGTTGCTTGACTCTTACAGAATCTTTTGCATAGTTAACATGGTATGATCTTTCTTTCTTGGCCAACTCATTTTCAATTGCTTCAAATACATCAAAGAGTGCACAATAACATATTTGCATGCATTCTGGAAGTTGATCTATGCAGCTAATATCCCACTTGAAAATATCATGTACCAATTACAAAAGTTAGATTGACATTATACATCTTAGTCTTAACATATATATTAATTAATCAATCTATGAACCTCTCAATTGCTTCAGTGAAGAGTTCGAGTTCTTCAAGTGTGCCATAAACATCATATATATCGTCTAGAATGGATGTCATGTAAATAACTTTGGTTAGTATTTTTCTTGCAAGTGAATATTGGGGCTCAAAGTAGACCGCGACTATCCAAAAGTAGCACTCAACAACTCTATCTCTTGCAAAAGGTAGTTTCCTTGCAAAATCTAAATCTTTCCACCACCTACAATTTGGATATAACAATTAATATTGATTGATTGTAAGTAAACAAAAATAGGAAAATTCTAGGGCTATTATAAAATTTTACTACAAAAAATTTATAAATTGATCTGTTAAGAATATGATTGCTGTCACTTTAATAATCTAATAAATGAATATTTCAATTACTTATTTGTGATTTGTGATATGTCAATTTATAAGGTTTGTATAGTAAAATTTGTAGAATTTTTAACACCACTTCCAAAAATATATACAAGTCAATATTAAAAAAAAAAAAAAAACACTAATAAAAACAAAGAAATTTTATTTTTTCATACAAACCACCAAGTTACTTCACACTTTGATAACTATATTGGAAGCTAAATTATTTATTCTGAAAATAAATAAATATTTCAATAAATAAAGTATATATCTATATATATATATATATATATTTTAATCAATAGTTATAATTATAACTACAGAGGACACACACAGGAGCGGAGGTATTCCTCACACCTTATTTAAGAGCTGACCCCCAGATTATCAAAAAAAGGGCTGAACCCCAGATTATCAAAAAAAAAAGAACTCACCCTCCTATGAGAAAAGCTTGGCCCTATATCTCAAATCCCAAGTTTTCATCTTTTGACTTTTCCCCTTTAAGCTTGTCGGCCATATATCACATTTTCTCTTTTTTGAGTGAGACCGTATCTTATATCTTTTTTTTTTTTTTTAGAATGGATCTTATATCTATTTTAAGGACTCTGAGTGAGGAGATATTCCATATTTATTTAAGGACCTAGCTTGGGTGTATTGGTGTGAAAATTATCATCGGAGAGTAGGGAGACCGTAAGGGTATAATATTAGATTTTTTTTTTTTTGACAACATACAATATTAGACTTTTTTTTTTTTTTTTTT
>JARYZH020002044.1:0-19331 GCA_030021035.2 Notholithocarpus densiflorus | reverse complement strand
ACTCTAGACTCTAGATTTGTCAAACAAACTTTTTCAACCTTCAGCCATCAATTCAGCTGTTCATGTCATGTTGATTCAACCTTCAGCTCTTCACTCTTCACTCTAGATCTACCAATGCAAGGCCACCATCTTGTCTCTGACACAAAATGGTCTCTCTTTCTCTCTCTCTCTCTCTCTCTCTCTCTCTCTCTCTCTCTCTCTCTCTCTCTTATAGATCTCTGAGTTTGTGCCATTTGATTTCATTTTCGTCATTTCAACTCATGGGTCTTTTGGATTGTGTTTGATAGTTTTTAGACCCCTTAAAACACAATTGGATTAACCTAGTTAATTAGCCAAGTTATTACTTAGTCCAAATTTCAGATCTAGGTTATCACAATCAAACAATCATATCATGCATAGCAGCAGAAATATAAATAACACAATGATATGATGACCCAGGAAACCAAATCGGTAAAAACCTGGTGAGGATTTAACCTAATTATCCTCAAGGCAAACCTGAATCCACTATGAAATAATCGAAGTTGTTCAACAGGACTTAGACCACTAACATCCTATTGCTACCCACCAGTAGAAACTTACTGACACGACCACGTGCAAGCTCCAAGACCACGGACTCCTTCTTTCTTGGATTCTCCAGCAAGTACAAGTACTCCCGCTTGTGTATCTTTAAGCTCTTATGGCAGCAACTGAATCATCATCAAGTTCTTGAATGAATCTCCTTCTTGATAATCCTAAGTTTGTGTAAAGGAAAGCTCCTCACAGATCTCACAAGAGATTCACACAAACAACAATATGAGCAACCACCAAAACGTGGCTAGGGTTTGCCTTATATACCTATCTCCTGAGCAACTAACAATAGAGAAATCGCTGAGGTTGGATTTCTTTGCCACCAATAATGAGGCCGAGTACGAAGCTTTATTGGAAGGGATGAGTATGGTTCAAAAACTGGGGGGAAAGGAAGTAAAAATGTTTTCAGACTCCAAATTAGTCGTCGGTCAGGTAATGGGCGAACTGGAAGCAAGGGACGAAAGAATGCAGAAGTATTTAAGTCAAGTTACACAGTTGCGATTAAAATTTGAGTCATTCAGTCTGCTGCACATCCCAAGAAGTAGCAATTCGCATGCAGATTCTCTAGCTACACTCGCAACCTCCTCGGCGCAGAACCTACCTCGAATTATCCTTGTAGAAGACTTGTACAAGCCCACGGATGCAGGGAGGAAATTAACTCAGGTTTCTCATGTCCGAGTGGAACCTAGCTGGATGGATCCAATCATATCATTTTTAACGGAGGACACCCTGCCGGGAAATAAATTGGAGGCTGAAAAAATACGAAGAAAGGCACCCCGTTTCTGGTTGTCTGAAGACCAAAAGTTATACAAGCGCTCTTTTGCGGGACCGTATCTACTATGTATCCATCCTGAAGCAACAGAGGTCATCTTAGAAGAGTTACACGAGGGGATTTGTGGGAGCCACACTGGAGGCAGATCTCTATCTCTCAGAGCTGTCACACAAGGCTACTGGTGGCCAAACATGCAAAGAGAAGCACACGAGTATGTAAAGAAGTGCGACCAATGCCAGCGATTCGCCCCAAACATTCACCAACCAGGGGGGATCCTTAATCCGATAACCAGTCCCTGGCCATTTGCTCAATGGGGCCTGGATATTGTCGGGCCTTTCCCCAAAGCAGCTGGAAATAAGAGGTATCTGCTGGTCGGCACCGACTACTTTACAAAGTGGGTCGAAGCCGAGCCCTTATCAAACATCAGGGATGTGGACGCTAAGAGGTTCATTTGGCGGAATATCGTTACTCGGTTCGGGGTCCCTCGTACTATTATCTCGGACAATGGTCTTCAGTTTGATAGTAAGGCCTTCAGGGGATACTGCGGTGAATTAGGAATAACGAATAGATACTCCACCCCAGCTTACCCCTAGGGGAACGGACAAGCCGAGGCCGTTAATAAGGTCATAGTAAATGGACTGAAGAAGAGGTTAGATGATGCGAAAGGAAGATGGGTGGAAGAACTGCCGCATGTCCTGTGGGCCTATCGAACCACACCGCGACGATCAACGGGAGAAACCCCATTTTCGATGACTTATGGTGTCGAAGCTGTCATTCCTTTGGAAACCGGGTTCCCAACGCTAAGAAGGAGTTCGTTCAGTTCGAATAGTAATGATAATCTTCTGGAAAAAAGTCTGGATCTCGCTGATGAGAGGAGGGAGAGTGCACTGGTGCAACTGGCGTATTACCAACACAAACTTAAGCAAGGATACAATGCTAAAGTAAGGCTAAGGCCACTAGCACCTGGTGACTTGGTTTTGAGGAAAGTTCTGGGCACTGCAAAAAATCCAGCTTGGGGAAAGCTTGGGCCCAATTGGGAGGGACCATATCGCATCACCTCGGAAGCAGGAATAGGGGCCTATTTCTTAGAAGACTTAGACGAGCATGTAATACCTCGTCCTTGGAATGTAAACAACCTGAAAAGGTATTATTACTAATAAGAATTTTCTTTGTTCTTAAATTCGTGCGTTGTGTGACAAAATAACTTATGTCTATTATAAAGGTGTTTAAACAGAACCTTAGTCATGCCTGATGTCCTCGGACCAGATGCTTTGGGGAAATTACTACACTTATGTTTATTATAAAGGTGTTTAAACAGAACCTTAGTCATGCCTGATGTCCTCGGACCAGATGCTTTGGGGAAATTACTACACTTATGTTTATTATAAAGGTGTTTAAACAGAACTTTAGTCATGCCTGATGTCCTCGGACCAGATGCTTTGGGGAATTTAATCCACTTATGTTTATTATAAAGGTGTTTAAACAGAACCTTACTCATGCCTGATGTCCTCGGACCAGATGCTTTGGGAAAATTACTACACTTATGTTTATTATAAAAGTGCTTAAACCGAAAGTCAACATACTTATGGGTTATCAGGCAATGACATTCCATTTGCATGATCCAGTAAAACTTAAGTTATTGTAAAACCCTCTGGCCATGTACAACCCAATTAATTTCTTAGTGTCTTTTTCATATAATATATTCATTGGAATTTGAGTTATAATGTATTCATTAACAAGGGCCTTAGTGTGTGAATAAAAGTTATCTCAAACCTTAACAAAAGCAAGTGACAAAAGTATAAATGCAAAAGGAAAGAAAAACAAGTCTATTCTTTAGTCAACAGAAGAATAAATACATCATAAGTGTATACAGAAGCCACACTTCAACAAAAAAAAGGGTGGCTACACTTAAACAAAAAAAAAAAAAAAGAAAGGAAATTTCTACAGCTATTCTTTCAAAGGCTGAGAACCCTTCTCGGGAGATTTAGCTTTGGCCTTGACACCTCCAGCATCAGACTTCTTCTCAGTCGCCTTGGCTTGAGAAACCACGTCCTTGATGGTAAGGGAATCCTCAGCAGATTTGTCTTTAATGACCCCCTTGGTAGCCTCAGCAGCTCCAATAGGGACACTAGCAGTAGCTATCTGCTCTGGAGGAAGGAGAGGAAGGCTAATCAGCGTTGGAGGACTGGTCGGAAGTTCCCTGATGGGTTCAGGGAAAAACACGCTCTCGGATATCCTTAGCTCTGAATCTGCAGGGACCCCTGCACGATTAAGTGCCTCCATCCACGTCTCTGTGCAGTATTCCCTGCACAATTCAGCCACTTCTTCAGCCAACCTCTCTTCCGTTTCCCTTACCCCACGTTCGTAGGCCGCCTCCTCAGCGGACTTAGCAGCCTCAGTTGCTTTTTGTGCTGCCTCCTTAGCCTTTTGTAGTTCAGCTTTCAGGGCTAGCACCGCTGCTTTCTCAGTGGCGAGATTAAGCTGGGTCGTATAGAGTTGCTTTCTCTGGTCCTCGGCCTGGGCCTCGACGTTTTTCAACCCAGCCTTGGCGCTTGCGCATTCTCGCTCTGCAAGTTTTAGCTTCTCGGCCAGTTGCAACTTCTCCTCTTTCAGGCTCCCTAAGTTCTTCTCAACTTCACGGCGAGAGTGGGACTCAGCTTCGCATCTGTTCTGAGCATTCCGAACCCACTCTTCGGCCACATAGATCTGTTGAGTGACCTGCAAGTAAAAGCGAGTGTGATAATATTGATTAGATGCATAACCTTGTTTGGTTTAAATCATTACCTAAATCTAACTTACCAGGGCAAGATCCTTCTTCAAGGACATGAAGAGATCGGGCTGCCTGGTGCGCCGAAGGGCCTCCATGTCTCGTGGGAGCAGAAGGGGTTGCTCTAAAGCCTGGGCCAGATGGGCTGAATGACCTCTCTGGGCCTCCCGGATCGTGGCATCCCATGGAATTTGGGCCCCATCCAATTCAATCCGAGGGGCCCAGAATCGCTGCTGTCTGCGCACCTCAGCCTCCTCCCTGCTGTCAACAGAACTTGCCCTATTATCTTTCGGGTCTTTTGTCTTCTGTTGTTTGGAACCCCTCGGAGGAATCACCTCGCCTTCTTCGAGCTCCTGCATTGGCCTCTTCTTCTTCAAATCAGGAATAGCACGAAGTGCTAGATCAGTTGGAAGAGGAGGCGGAGGGGGTAGACTGGCAGGAGGCAAGGCCTGGGGTGGACCCTTCGTGGCTCCCTTCTTGCCTCTGTTGGCCACCAAACCTTTCAACGATGACCTCTCCTTTGGACTCATTTCCCCGTGTTCTTCTGAACTTGAATCTACTCGGGAAATGATTAATGCTGGCTGGATGGCTACGGAGAGCCTATCTGCGTCGTCCTCCGAGTCCGAGAGCTGTACCAGCTCCTCTTGTCTACCCTCTTCTCCTTCAAGGTGGAACTTGTCTATTTCTTCGTCTAAAGATGCCTGCGAGGAAGCAATTTCTTCTTCCTCGGCTACTTCAACTCCGAGAGGGACCTGTCGTAGTGGAAGCACAAGTGGGGGAGGGATCTGAGAGACGGGTAGAACGACAGGAGGCAGGTCTTCTCGAGACAGAAAACCTGGTTTTGATACGTCAATACGATTGATCCGACGATCACCAGCTCTGATAGCGTTGCCAACCTCCTGGAAAAGCCTTGAGATAGGTTCGAAATCTAAGATGAGGTGGACAGCTCGTAGTTGTCGATCCTCGCTCACAAAAATTTCCGACCTAAGAAGATAGTTGAGGGCAACCACGTTTGTATGACTCAGCCGAGGAGCAACGAGTGTCCTATCTGCAAAAGTAACCAAAAGGTCAGGTGCGATTGAACAATGAAATCTACTATCAAAAGAGATTACAATACGCAAAATATGGATGGAGGATAAAGTCTAAACCCTATGTTAAGGGATCTAACTCTAGGGTACCCCACCTGTCTCTCTCTCCCGAGTTGGGCAGGGTCGACCATCGTGCCATGCCCCTGAGGCGATGAGGTAGTCATCTTTCATCCCTTTATTGGACTTGGGGAGGCACGAAATGAGCCTCACAACGGACGACCTGGACTTGAGATAAAAGCCTCCGTCGACTTGTGAGTGGCACTCGTACAGTATGCTCAAACTTTGGTTCTTAGTTTAATATAATGACTTCCTACTACTACTACTACCAAAAAAAAAAAAAAAAAAAAAAAAACAACAACAACAACATTGGTCCAAATCTTCCTCACTTGTTTGGTGGAGGTGACCAAGAAGAGGGACCACCGCTAAAGAAGGGTTCTTTATTGTAAAAAAATTACGACAGTCAAGCTTACAATTTAAAAAACATTAGTGTGGGCGTAAATGCCCACAACGTGGGTCATGCTCTCCTTTGTGGGAAGTACGCCTTGGCCTAAGGTGAACCATGGCAGAGGGTGTAAATGGAGTCGCCACCTAGTTTAGGTCTAGGATCCATAAATATAATGCTCTTTCATGGAAGGACTGATTTTTGTTAGAGCACGTTGTGGGTGCAACGAGAGGGGGAGTACGCCTCGGTCGAGTGGACCGGGGCAGAGAAAAATGTAATGGAGTCGCCACCTAGTTTTATGGCCTAGGAACAATGTATATAATGCCTTATATACATTGTGGGTCAACTTCAAGTCCGCCCGACCTGTGGGTCAACTTCACTCATTGTATCTTACATCTTAATCTCATTAAAGGCATGTTCAATATTGCATCTTAAACTCACACACACACTAGCATACATCTAACCATACAATATGAAATCAATCATCCCAAAACCCTAACATACATCCATCATGGCAACTCACATCAAGCCTAGCATACATCTATCATACATATCATACTATTTCATCCAAGGCAGCAAGTATGTCACAAGGCATTAATTATCAAGTACATTCAATCATTCAAACCTAGCATCATGGCATTCATCAATCAAGGAGACCAATCTTCATATTCAAAGATGCATGTTCATGTGAATGCATGACTTACCTTACTTACCTCACTGCATCATAGCACCTATGCATCAATGCATGGTCATATCATATGCATGTCATTGACAAAGCAATAAAATGAAAGGTAACCCTAATCTAGCATGTGAAGGACAAAAAAAATACACAAATAGAGGAGTAGAGACTTATAAACATAGACCTAGACAAAGCAGAAGCATGTTAAATAAGAGCAATAGAAAAATAGAAACAAAAAGGGTTGAATTAGGGTTTCTGGGCATCAATACGTGTACACGTACATAGGGCTTGCGTACGCAACCCAACTGTATGCGTATGCATACTTTGAGTATACGTACGTATGCAAAAAGTATGCATACGTATACATGCCCAGAACCCTAACCCAGAAACAGCAAGAACAAAGAAACAAAGCAAAAACTTAAAACAACAAATCTAACAACATAACATGCTTTAAACAATAGAACAAATAAAACCTAAGCTAAGCAAACATATCACAACATAAAAAAGCAAGAAAAACAAAGAAAATAGGAAGATTAAAACAATAAAAGCGAGACAAAAAAAGAAAGGTTAGAAATTATACCTCAAAAACAAAAGCTCTTTAGCTTGATTTTGACCATTCCCCTCTGTCAAATCTATTCACAACCAAACAAAATTGATTAGTAAACTTCAAAACTCGAAGATTAAGACCAGAAAAGGTCCCAATCAAAAGAAAGTTGACTTGAGGATGTTTTGTGAAAAACTCCCTCTTTTATTCACTATTTCTAGTGAATCTTAGATTTTCCTGTAGGATTTTCTATGTATGGCTTTATATATTGAGAAAATAGGGGTTTGGAACGGCTCTCAGATGATGTGGGATTCATTCCAAACCTCAGTATTTAATGCAGAAAACTTGACTTTCATAGCTTCTGGAACCCTAATATGCGTATGCATACCCGTGTATGAGTACGCATGCATAGAGCTTGCATATGCAGGGTTGAGGCATGCATACGCATACGCGTGTCTGCGTACCCACGCCCTAGGGTTTCCATGGCCTTTATTTCCCAAAAAAAGTTTTATTCAACTTATTAAAGAGTTATATTTTCCATGAAAACCTTCCTTAAGTCAAATTAAGTTTGATCGGGCCCTAAACCAACCTTGGGCTTTAGAGTTTTACCATTATTGGAGAACGGGGGCCCGAGTCGTAAGGGGTACAAAATGCGGTGTCTACACACGTGTCTAGAGTTCTACCATCATTGGGGAATGGGGGCCCGAGTCCTTGGCGTAAATGCACTTTTAGTCCTTACATTTTGTACCTTTTTTCTATTTTGGTCCCTACATTTTCATTTCACCACTTTTAGTCCCTAAATCAATTAACGCGTGTTAGTTAGGTCCTTTCCTTTAGTCAACAGATGGAAATAGTTGACATGGCTGATGAAGGACTTAAAATATAATTTAAAATCCATTATGGCACTCATCACCCATGCCACGTGGGTTTCTCGCCCCTTTTATTTCACATGTGACCCTTACGTGTTTGCAAGCCAACCACTAATGGCGCGTGAATGCAAAAATCCCCAAATCAAATTACCAAACCCATGATCAAAACACCATATCTCTCTCTCTCAAACTAAAACCCTTGATCAAAACACCATCTCACTCTCTCGAACTGAAACCACCATCATCAACCATCTCTCACAACCCAGAAATGGTTATACCCAAACCCATCCCCACCATGTGCAAATACCCAAACCCATCTCCATTCTTCTTGTGGTGTAATACTCAAATCGATCTTAGTTTATAAAGCTAAACACACAGAGATTCCTAAAGCAAAACCCAACCCCATTTTTCTTGTAATAGCAGAGAAAAGAAAAGCAATAAGACCTCCATCTCTGTGAACTGAAACCAAACACACAGGTATTAACTCTCTCTCTCTGTGCTTATATATAGCTTTATATTATGTGTGTTGGTTGGAACTGTTAGTAAGGGCCACAATGTTGGGCAGGGTTGCTTTGTATCTAGATTGTTAGTTTTTTGCCTTTATTTTGTTTAGTGACTTTTGACTGTTTGTTGGTCCCTGTCTGAGTATGTGTTTGTTTGTGGCTTCCAATGTGGTCCCTGCCTAACATTATTTTATTTCAAAAAGTTGATTCTGTGTTTGATATATATTGTCAAATATGTGTGGAAAAAGCATATTGGTGATGAATTGGTGATACTGAATTAATGGGCCAAAATGTTGAGTAATTTTGAAAGTGAGTGTATGATATATATTGTGCGTTTGCCCAGCACCTAAAATTATATTTAAGCTGCATTTTGCATTTTTTTGGGGTCCCACGGCACTGTTCATGGTCCACCAAACTCAACAAAACGTAGATTTCTAGGTAAAGTTGGGTCCCACAGGACTATTCACACCTTTAAAAATTATTTTGCTACAGTGTTTTCAGCAATAAGTTTTTAGTTTTTAGCAATAAGCGGTATCCAAACAAACCCATAATGTTAATATGCGTTTGTTTATGAATTACTATACATATGTGGATTACTATGCATGTGTTTTTATTTTATGACATTGTTGTTTAATATGTGTTTCTTTATGCTTTCCAATGTGATCTATGTGGTCTCTGTGTTCCCCTGTTGAAGATAATGTGTATTTCTAAAACTTTATTAATTCAAAACATTTCTACATGGACTATGGAATGATGAGTGTTGTTTTGTTAAATAATGTTATATAATATGTGTTGTTATGTTAACTAATGAGTGTTGTTTTGGAATGTAGCTAGTATTATTTAAATGAGTTTATATGTGTTTTGCATGCAGCATGGATGACCTGTTTAGTGTGTCTGTGCATCATGGTGGGTATTTTACTAATAACCCTCGAGAATATGTGGGAGGTAAAGTAGATGTAGTGGATAATTGACCTTGATAAGTGATCCAAGGTTGTGATTGAGGGTATATGTAGGGACTTTAGGTACACCTCTGTTAGTAGGCTTAGGTATAAAATGCCTGGTAAGGATCAAGAGAGGGCTAATTTCCATTTGATTGTTGAAGATCATGATGCCCCATGTTCATGACAGATTTAGTGAGGGGTCATAAAGAGATTCATGTGTTTGTAGAGCACCCAGTAGATGATCCTATACTAGTTAATGAAGGTGAGGATATTGGGGAAGATGTGCAGCCATTGGCAGTGGAGCAAAACCTTTTAGGTTATTATGATGATGATGGTTGGGAAGATGCTGACAATGATGAGGATGGATTTTACAGCTTTTATGGTAGTAATGATATGAATGTTAGTGACGACAATTATAACAATGACGATGGTGATTCCATTAAACTAGATGCTAAACAAGTCTATTCTAAGAGAGCTAGGAAAACACCTTTATTGAGGAGGTTAATGAGGATGATGTTGTTGAGGTTGATGTTGAACAGGTGTATTCTAGGAGAGCAGGTAAGGAACATAGTACTTATCACCCATCTGAGGTTAAGGCTATAAGTGATAGCAGTGACAGCGAAGCAGGTGATAGTGGGGGAAGTGGCCTAGAGGATGAAGCAGAAGTGATCCCTGATTAGAAGGAGTTTGTTGGGGACAATAGTGACAGTTGGGATGGTAAGAATGATGATGATGATGATGTTGTTGAACCAGGCCAAATGGGTGCTGGTGTAATGAACTCTGATTATGAGAGTGAGGAGTTGCACAGTCTTGATGAATCATCATATGATAATGAGATTGGGGATGATAGTGATGATAACACTAAGGATGAACTGAAAATACCTGGGGGAAAGGGAAGGGGACGAAAACCTGAGAAAAATAGGAGCTTTCCAGTGTTTAAGCCAAAAGCTAAGGTTGACCATATCAAATTTGAGAAAAATATGTTGTTCACAACACCTAAGCAATTCAAAGAAGCTATAACTAAGTATGCAGTTCATGGTGGCTAGGGGATCAGATTTGCAAAAAATGATTTGCAGAGGGTAAGAGCAGTTTGTCAAGAAAATTCCAAGTTTGTAGCCTATCTAGCAAAGGTGCCAAGGGAGAAAAGCTACCAACTAAGAACATTGAATATGGATCACACATGCTGTAGGAGTTATAAGAATCCAAGGTACACTTCTTCATGCATTGGGAAGAAGTTGGTGAAGAAGGTGAAAAGACGGTCTAACATGAAGCTAAGAGACATTCAAGATGCTGTACATGAGAAGTTTACTCCAAACATAAGTGCAAGAAAAGCTAGGAGAGCTAGGGAGAAGGTAAGAGAATATGTTGATGAGGCGTACATACAGCAGTACAATCAGCTGTGGGAGTCTTGTAAGGAGTCGAAGAAGGCTAGTCCCGGTAGTACCATACTTATGAAGGTACATACCTTCAATAAAGGTGATTTAGTTGCTAGGATGGACTTGGTTTGTGGGGTTCCTTATTTTGAAAGGTTGTACATATGCTTGGAGGATTGCAAGAAAGGGTTTCTGGCCGGATGCAGGCCAATAATTGGTTTAGAATCCTACCATTTGAAGACTAAGTCAGGTGGGCAATTGATTACAGCAATTGTTAGAGATCCTAATGAAAAGTATTTCTCACTTGCATATGCTGTAGTGGAGGCTGAAACCAGAGACTCCTGGACTTGGTTCATAAATCTGCTACTTGCAAACATAGGTCAGAATAGAAGATGGGCATTTATATCAGACTAGAAGAAGGTATGTAGCTTTATTACCATATTGTAGTCTAGGGTTACTAACACTACATATTGTAATCTAGCTACATTACCATATTGGATGTAGGGTTACTAACACCATATATTTTCTTGTTATACTAACAAGGGTTGGTGCAAACTTTCATTGACAATTGGCCACAATATGAGCATAGGATTTGCTACAGACATCTCTACAACAATTTTAGGAAAAACCTTCCTGGTGTTCTGATCAGAGACTTGTTTTGGAAAGCAACCAAAGCTACTTATAAAGCAAAGTTTGATAGGGTGATGGATGAATTAAAAGAAATTGATTAGGATGCACAGAGTTGGCTGCAAGCTCATTCAACCACAATATGGGCCAGACACATGTTCAGGATGGATGGTTTGATTGATACAGTACTGAACAACATATGTGAGAGTTTTAACAACAAGATACTAAATTTTAGATCTAAGCCAATAATTACTATGGTATGTATCTTGTGTTTTCACTAACAGTTAGTTAGATACATTGTTTGATAAATTGTCTGATCCATTGTTTGTGTGTGATAGCAGCTAAAGTGCATCAAGCTTTATCTTATGACCAGGTTTCAAGAGAGCAGGCAGATGATTATGAAAGTGGAATCAGAGATATGTCCGAAAGTGCTTAAGAGATTACATAAGGAAAAGATTGCATGCAGTAGGTGGCTTGCTTGTTGGGCAGGTCATACACAGTTTAAGGTTAAAAATGGCCTGCAAAGTTTCACTGTGGACTTGGACAAAGCACACTGTAGTTGCAAGAAGTAGGATATAACTGACATACCATGTGCCCATGCAATTACCTACATATTATTCAACAGGCAAGATGCTGAGCAGTATGTGCACAAATGTTTCCAAGTCTCTACATACAAGGCCTGTTATGAGCCAATAATAGCACCTATCAATGGGCAGAATATGTGGAGGCCTAATGATGTCCACCTGTCAGGCCTAAGAAGAAGAGAGCAAAGGAGCCTAATGAACCAACAAGTAGGAGAGCTGGTATCTGCAAGCAGTGTAGGGCTTATGGTAAATTAGGGCATAATAAAAGAAGTTGCAAGGGTGAGATTGGAGGAAACTCTTCACTGCCAGGCAACACAAACAGAACCAATGCAGCTAATAAGGTAATATTCTAACATATGTGTCAACTAGATGCTTTTACATATTACATATTAAGAAATGTGGATTTCTTGTTTATAGAACAGTAAAACCAGAAACTCTTCCAACAGGACAAGCTCAACCAAGATCAGCCACACCATTTGCATCATTCCAGCCCAGCATGCACAGTTTCAATCCAAGTGCACCACCTCAGTCTTGGACAAGCTCATCCAGTCCATTTTCACCATACTAGACCAGCATACACAACTCTGCCACACCATTTGTACCACCCCAGTCCAGCATGCACAGCTCTTCCACACCATTTACACATCCCTAGTCCAGCATGCATATATCCAATCCAAGTGCACAATCTAAGGCCAGCAGAAGCTCATCCACTCAATTTGTACCACACTAGACCAGTATGAGCCAATCCAGTCCAAGTGTACCACCTCAGGCCCCCACAGGATCATCCAATCCATTTCAGGCCAACAAAAGCTCATTCATTCAAGCTTGTACAACTCCAAGACTAAAGAGGAAAAGGGTGGTCACATCAAAGACTCTAAATACTTCCAAGAATGCATCCAGATACATGGAAGCAATCAGATTTGCTGGGAGTCAGTCATTAGTGCATGGTCCAAAGAAATGAATAGAGATTGAACAATTTTATCCAAGCCAGTCACTATTGTATGGATTTTATGGCCTGTTTTTTTTTTTTTTTTTTTTTTTTTTTTTTTTTAATGAATGGCTTGTGTTTTGTATAATTATAGCCAAGTCAGTCATTATTGTAGTTGAACAATGCCTAGCTGTTTGGGTTAAGATTGGTAGTTAAACAATGCCCTTTTGTTGATTTAAACATAAATCTTTTGTCCTGCTTTCGTATTGATAATTATTAAGATGTTTTAGTAGAGCATATGTTTTGTTTTGGTTAACCCTGCTTTGGTATTCCCAGTAATGACAATCTATTAATGAAGATGCTGAATTTTTTATTTCCTTCTAACTTGTTGTATACATTGATGCATTGTTTGAATCTTGGAAATATGTTACCTGCTTAACTTCGAAATATGTTATCTATTAATACCAAGTTTCCTTGAGATATTTTTGTTGGTCCTCAAATCATGTGGGACATTGGGTTGCTACCTTATATGGTTATTGATTGAATTTAATAAGGCAGATTCATTCGTGTGGGACATTCAAGCTTCATTGTGATAGGAATTAGCTTGTTCCTATCCTAATCAAGAAGTGAGCAATTGTAGTAGTTCCTTAGAGAATTAATGAAACAGTGAGGGGAATTGAGAGAGATAGAGAATAGAGAAATTAGGGAATAAGGAATTGTATATCATTCTTCATTGATTGCTGCTCCTTAACAGGTTCACCCTTTTATACCAAAGTGATTAACAATGCTTTGGTTGTAGTGATACAACAACTATAACTACCTCTAACTAACTAACTAACTAACTATTCACCTAATCACTATACACAGCTGTAACTAACAGAACAATCCATAATTATAACTACCTCTAACTAACTAACTAATTATTCACCGAATCACTATACACAACTGTAACTAATAGAACAATCCATAATTATAACTACTAACTACCCAACTAATGCCTTGTTAACAATATTGATTACAACAGATTAACATAGTAGCACACAGCAGCAGCACCTGATCACAGCAGCAACACCTAGTCCACTCCAACACAACAACACTTTAATCACTCCTAACACATTGTGCTCAAATCATGGGGGATCAAGATTGTGCTTCTTCTTTCTATTTCATGTTTTCAATTTATAGAAAAATGTTTATCACATTATCACACTACCAGTCCACACATTTAAGGAGAAAGGTATTCATTTCACAACATAAAGCAGGTGTTTCATTGCTAATAACTAATCATACAAAAATTGAACACACTGCCAGCCCTACATACATTAACACTGCCAACCCTACATACACTACCAACTATAGTAACCCGCACAAGTTATTTCCACCCCCTACCTAACCAAACACAGAATTACACAAATCACCATTAACAATTCCAAATCCACAACTAAAAACTTCTCTCTCTTCTTGCAGTTTGCAACCTCAGCCTCAAGTGTGACGATCCTTTGCCTTTGCTATGGGATAAGCACCTTACCATGATCACATATCTCATCATCATGCCATTGGAAGAACCTACACTTTCGCCCTACCTGAAATGCAAATAATGCTTTGAAAAATGAAAATCCATAAACTATTGCAGCAACAAATTAAAACGAAATACTGAAATTAATATAGTAAACTATTGGAAAAACCTACACTCAAACAAATTACTGAAATTGATATACCCAGTAGTTTAGACAATCGTAGAACCTTATGCCAGGATTGTCTGTTGTCCACGACACAACTAAGACAAGTTTTTCATAACAGTAGCACCTCACTGGTGCTCTCCTCCTCACGCTTAAACTTACTGAAGAGCTTGCTTCCATTCTGGTCTACGGCTTTGAAGATTGTTTTGATCATGGTTTGGAGAAGTGAGGATCAGTTGTGTGGGTGGAGGTCCAAGCTTGAATTTTCGGTGGGAGGTGATATAGGGTTTCTGGTACTGATTTGGGGGATTTATTTGGTAATGGAGGTTGGCTTGCAGACATGTGAGGGTCATGTGTGAAATAAATGGGGCGGGAAACCCACGTGGCATGGGTGATGAGTGCCACAGTGGATTTTTAATTATATTTTAAGTCCTCTATCAGCCACGTCGACTATTTTCGTCTGTTGACTGATGAAAAGGACCTAAATAACACACGTTAATTGATTTAGGGACTAAAGTGGTAAAATGAAAATTTAGGGACCAAAATAGAAAAAATGTGCAAATGTATGGACTAAAAGTGCATTTACACTTTTTACCTTTTGCTTTTCCCACCTTCCCACCTATCCCCATTATCTCTTTGGCAATAAATTTTCCCCATCTACCTCACCTACCCCCATTCTTCTCCTTTTGCGTTTCCTTCTTTTGCTTTTCAGAATACTACAACCCATTCAAATTTCAAAATAACAATTTTTGCTATGATTTATTCTCACTTCTCTATCACATTTACTCTCCCATCTCTTTCACTCTGCATCTCTCCTCTCTCTCAATTCTCCCTCTCATTCTCTTCTCTCTTCCATGGCCAGAGCTCACATGCTCTGCCACTCACCGCCACCAACACCACTCTCTTCTCCATTCCATGGCCAAATCGTCTCTCTCTATCTCTTCAAACCCAAAAAATGATCTCTCAAACCCGCTTTTTGAGGTGGGTTGAGGTTATGGAGGCATGGAGATCGATCGGCTTGGTGGAAGCGTGGAGATCGGCTTCTGTGGTGGAGGTGTGGAGATCGTGAAGCAGTGATGGAACCATGGTTGTGGCTGGGTAATGGTGGTAGTGGTGTTGGGTTCCGATGCTAGGTAATGGTGGTGGTGGGGTTAGGTTCTGATGCTGGGTTTTTTTTTTTTGTTTTTTTGTTTTAATTTTTTTTTTTTTATAATTTGGGTTTTTGGTTCCGCTGGGATTTTGGTGGGCAAAGGGCAGTGGGGATGGTGGTGGCTTGGTGGTGCTAGGTTTGTTTGGTTGTTTTTTTAATGGGTTTGGTGGTGGCTTGGTGGTCGCAGTGGGTTTTGTTTTTTTAAAACGCTGCTATAACCTTTTTTTTTTTTTTTTTTGAAAAAAAATATAATGGTCTATAGCAGCATTTTAAAAATGTCACTATAGGACCTATAGTGGCTTTTTAAAATGCTACTATAGCCTAATTAAATAAATAAATAAATTTGGCCTATAGCAGCGTTTTACAAACGCTGCTATAGGGTATGTACCTATAGTGGTGTTTTTGTAAAATGCCTCTATAGGTCTATAGTCACAGTACAATAGTGACTTTTGTAACCGCCACTATCAGTCCATATTTTTGTAGTGTGTGGACGGCTGTGAGTTTTTTGGATTTGGATTTCTTTTGGATTAGTGGTAGGTTGTGGGTTATTGGAGGTGATAGTGGATTTTAGGTTATGGGTTTTGTGGTTGTGTTTAGGGCTGTGGATTTTGTGGTGCATCTCTCTCATTTCTATTCTTTTTCCTCTAGTCTCACCTAACTTTCTCTTTATATTTTCTTTTTCCTTTGCTTGTTCTATTTGTTTTTTCTTTGAATGGCCGAATCTTACCCTTGGTGGGTCTCCTTTCTCTCATCTCTTCCTCTTTGTTATTGGCTAGATTTGGGTTTGGTCAACGTTTTGTGGTGGATCCAATTCGGTTGGGTTAAGGACTTAGGGTGTGTTTGGTAAAGTAGATTTTAAGGAGGATGGAAAAATTTGGAGAGAAAATTGGAGGGAAAACTTTTTTATGGTGTGTTTGGTTGGGTGGGGAGGAAGGAAAAAAAATGGTCGGGCGCTGGTGTTTTCTCCCCAGGACCACCAAAAAAATTTCTCCCCAAAATGGGGATCGAGAAAACTGGAAGGAGAGATTGAGCCAAAAATTTGTGCACCAGGGCTAACTGAAATGGCCATGTGCACTTGCACATAGGCTTCGTCGACGCTTAGGTGCCTTTTTTTTGTCCAGTTGCTTTTTTTTTTTTTCATCCACTTGCACTTCCACAATTATTTTTGCTAAAAAAAATGTGTTACTTTTTTGTTTGCACATACATAACTTTTTTTTGCTAAAAAATGTTTAGTTTTTTTCATTTTATTTAATGGAGACATAATTGTAAATTTATACCAACTTCACTTTTCCATCCTCTCATTTTTCTTCTCAACCAAACAAATAAGTTTTCTATCTCCCCACTTTTCCATCCTCCCAACCAAACACAAATGAGAGAAAACTAAATCTTTTCTATCCTCCCACTTTTCTATCCCCTCCTCATTTTCTATCCTCCCACGTTTCCACTCCTCTCCACTTTTCTACCATTTAGGCCATTGGGATTTCTTGGTTTCTTTGTGAAGGAGAAGAGGTTTTTCCTTTTGGTTTCTTGGCTACCAAGAAATGAATGGAGATGAGACTTTAATTGGCTTTTTCTTTTGATTTTCTTGGCTACTGAATGTTCAATTAGTGTGTAAAACACCTTGAACGTTTAGACCCCCAAATTACAAATTACCAATTCAAGCTTATTATCAAACAAATGTATGTGCGGAATATGAACATAAGTTTAAAACAGAATTGATAAAACAATCTAAACCAAATAAAATCACAACCACAGTAGTAATTAAATGGCAAAGATTAAGGGAAGAGAGATGCAAACACAAAGACAACACAGCGATGTGTTATCGAAGAGAAAACCGAAGTCTTCAGCGTAAAACCTCTCCACCGCCCTCCAAGCGGTCAATAATCCACTAAAGAATGAAGTTGGGATACATGAACAGTAGAAGACCCTCCAAGCCTAATCTACCCAGTGTACCTAAGCCCTCCAAACTTCTTGCTCCAACGAGATTACGCCGAACCTTTGTCTTCTTTAGCTTACCGGATTCCGCTATAGCCCATAGCATCAACCAATATCAATTGGTCCCTTCCTAACTGCTTCCTAAGCACCAAACAGTCTTCTTACAGATATAGGTATGGTGAGAAAAGGTTTTGGCTAATGTACCTCCCAAGGATGTAACAATGGAGAGGGTGAGAGTAGAGGAATTTGAAGAAACAAAGATGAAGATTGTGGATGAGTCAATCTTGTTTTTCTCTAGGGTTTCTCTCTCAAAATTCTCTCTGGAAGCTCTTTACAATACGTGGGTATAAGGGGTATTTATACTAGTGTGTGTTTGGAATGCGAAAGGTCAGTTTTTCCCAAACAGAGTAGACTAGCAACTTGGCCTCGCAACTGGACTGAGTCGCGAGTTCAAGTCGTGAGCTAACGGCCTGGCCAGCCTGAGACTTTTGTCATGTAATGCAACAACTGGCGTGACTCTTCAGCTCCTCTGCATGCTTCACACGTGTGCCTGCTTTGGCGACTTGCCACCCACGAGATCCAGTCGCGAGTCCCTGCAATTTGCACACTTCTGAGCTTTTCTTTACACTCTCTCACACACTACCCTTACATGATTCCCACCTAAATACAGGGTTTCTAAATGCTAAATTACAAGCAAATTTGGCATGGAATAAAGCCAACAGAATGGTTGATTAAATTCAACCTTACAGCTACCAAACATGGAATGGATAAGATTTCTTTGACTTTTCCTTTTGATTTCCAAGGCTAACCAAACACAGTCATTAGTGTTGTTCTTTTTTTCTTTTAATTTTATTTTAAGGAAAAAAAAAAAGAAGAAGAAAAGAAATCATTTTGTTGTTGGAAATTCAAAGAAAAATGGGTTAAAGCCAAAGGATTGAATAGGATTACAAGAAGAAAATTCATTGAGAAACAGAAAGGCAATTTGCATTGTGTTTGTGGGTTGGATGAAGAGACAAAGCGACAGAGAGAAACAGTGTTGTAACGTCATTTGTGTTTTAAGGACCAAGTTGGTCTATTAGAAATGTTTTAGACCTGGTTGATTAACCCAAACCTTAAGGTAGGTTAGTAAAATTTACCATTTTTTTTAAATTCTTCTCATTTATTTTATTTGAGGAATATTATTGTGAATATGGAAAGATGCAACTAAATGTTATATACAATCTAATTCGATTAAAGAAGCATATAATTTAAGAGGAAAAAAATTATATCAAAATATGTCACAAATTTTTAGACTTCAATCTCACTAATTTATTAAATAAATAAAATAAACCAGAGTTTTTTTAACTTAACTTTTAAATTTTTAACAGCTTGAAATATATGCATCGTGGGCGCACTGTCCCACACTTGCGGGTTACATGGTCCGCTTTCTCTTTTCTTTTCTTTTCTTTTTTTTTTTTTTTTTTTTTTTTTTTGGATTTGAAACTTAGTTTAGGTTTAAAAACCAAAATGAAGGTCTATATACAAAATTATAAGTCCGGAATTAAGGTATATGGATAAGAAGGTGTTAGGCACCCAACCCTACTTGACCTGTGGGCTAACCTTTACTAATGTTGATAGACCACATTTAGTTAAGGAGATTATTAACAAAGCCCAAAAGTCCAATCATGCAATTGAATCAATTAAAACCTCACACACATGGAAAATATTATATCACATCATGGTATAAAAGAAAAGAAATTCAAATAAAACAAGTCAAGTCAAATATCAAATTATATCCAAATCAAATATTTACAACCTAATTTATCAGTAATAAAATCATGTATTAAAAGGAAATATAACATGTTAAATATATCATTATGGAAAAGTCAAGGTGAAAATTAGGGAAA
>JARYZH020002043.1:0-19376 GCA_030021035.2 Notholithocarpus densiflorus | reverse complement strand
CATACCCTGACAAAACAGTCATGAAAATGCATTCTGATGAGGCCAGCGGCTAGGCCAGGGTTGCTTGACACAGCTTTGTTCACAGTGTTTCTCACAATGGTCTGTGCAGAAGGACAAGTTGACTGATAGTAATCCACTTTGAGTGATGGCATTGCCAGTGACATTGACACCATCATAGACATAGTAACAAAGGAAACCAAGCAAAATTTGATGGTTGCCATAGTTAAGCTACAACCCAAATATGAAATACCCCAATACTGTAAAGAGTGAATGAATAAGACTTAGAGAACAGAGCAAAGAAAGAACAGATAAAGAAGAATATTATAAGCAAGAAGGAGATGAAGATGAAGGTTGGTGTTAACCAAGTATTTATAGGAAAGAATTAAGTGAAGATGGGTTTGTCAGTTTTACTTTGTAAACCAAAGCGTGTATAGCTGCATAGAAGAAAGGCTTGAAGCTTTCTAAGTTTGAGAGTTTCCATGGTAACAAAGAGGAAACAGTCCTCTTTGGCAGACTCCAACGTACAGTTGATACAAAAGCCTATTAGCTTTTGTGTGGGGGGTGATGTATTTTCTTTGACTTTCATGGATGTCAACTTGGCTATGGAGAGGGTAAGAAGGTAAATTACCGTACGTATATACCCCACATACGTGCATGTTATGCATACTAGGTCAGTGAGCTTAATTTTCAGTATCTTTCTTTTTTTTCTTTTTTATTTGGTTAAGAATTTTCAGTATCTTTCACTTATTGTTTAGGGGTTCTAGCTTTTCATGATATTTTAATAACTTTGATTAGGACAAGGAAATGGAGGAGAAGAACTGAAAGGAATAGTGGATCCCACCATTATTTACTGTTTAAGAGTTTTTCAAGGGAGAGGAATAAAACAAGTTAGGGAAGAACATTTTCCTCAATAATTAAGAGAAATGTATTTTTTGTCCCTCTTTCTTTTCTTTTCTTTTTTTCTTTTTTTTTTTCTTCTTTTTTTTTTAATTTTTTATTATTTATTTTAATAATTCAATAGTTGATGGAGAAAGACTTAAACTTTGGACTTCTTTGTTGGAAGACCTGTACGTGCCATCCCTATTTAAAAGGGAAATAAATAAAATGTAAGAGTTTAATAGTAAAACTATTTTTTTCGTCATTTTATTTAATAGATTATATATACATATATATATATATATATCCCATTCTATTTTTATTAAAATTTATTTGTCTCACTTTATGCATTCATTATACAAATATTTTAAGAAAATAAGTGACCAACCAAGTAATTATTCAGTATTCTTAAAATACAATGATGTGTTCTCTCTTCTCATATAAAAGTATGATCCACTAATTAAATTTGTAGTTGAATTTTCCATTCACATATTAGAGGAAGGAATACCTAATAATTTCCATGATTAAGCATGATAATTAGCTAGGTCTCCCATTAACCAAGTAGCTAGCACTTCATCATTGTTTGGAACTTTTAAGATCATTTATATGTCATTCTAATGAAATAGTCTATTCTCTATCCTATGAAATGCCTTTCTCAGCTTAGTAATCCCAACTTTTATTTCGTTGACTAAAACAAAATGATTAGCTGTGAAAAGATAACTTGTAGTTTAGTTCAACCACTCAATGTTTCTCACACCTTTCTTCAGAATTTTTTTAGTTCCGCTAGATAAAAAATTCACACACTCCGTCACATTGAATATTAACCATTCACTTGATATGGCCGGGGCCATTAAAACACATGGATGAGAGAGTGGGTATGAAAAGTTTTGTGAAATTTTTTGGTAAGTAAAGATTTACCGTAATATTTTTTCCATTTGACAATTGTATAATGGATCATAAGAAAATCCATTGGCTATTTGTTCACATCATGTTCAGAATTATTAGCCGGGGAAATGCACCATAATGCATATCTTGTGGTTGTAAATGTTTTGAATTTGTTATGTTATTTAAGAAGAGCTCTAATTTCGCGGATGAAATAAAGGATTTTTTTCATTCATATTTTTTATTTTTTATTTTGGTGGGAGAAGGGGGTAATGACTAACCAAAGGAAAATCTATGTTCAAAATTATTTACTCCCCTTTATTAGAAGAATTAGGATTCAAATCTTCTGTCTCTCATTAGATAACTAAATTAATGGACTATCGAAAACGGTAATATAAATATATATATATTTTTAATAATTAGATAACTAGGTTGTGCAAAGCTCAATGGAAATAATAAACAAGACGGCACAGTATTGGGCCTCAAAGCCCAACAAAATCCAAGGTTTCTACCACATGACATCAGGCTCTAACAATCCAACAAATTTACACATTACTCCCGAATCCAGCCATTCAAGCTGAAAGCCTCCAACATGGTCCATTCTACTACTTTTGAAAGAAGCAACTTGAGCACCACAGCTCAAATCTTCTAGAAATGCACTAGAACCACCTCAAGTCATATAAATTCCTAGGCAACTTAATTATAAATTCTTTCAGCACAAGTCAAAGGCCAAGATCTGAGACCAAAGCACATAAATAAATAAAGACCCCCACAAAAGGTTAATGAGGTCAACCTAATTCTTACATTGATAAAAAAAGAAATTCTATCGACTTATAATTAATTAATAATGTTGTTTGCTTTAAGTGCTTGAAACCTAATTCATAAAATGAGTCCAGGAAACTTATATTAGGAACCAACATGTAATCCTTCACAACATGTGTTACTAACTCACGAGAAATTATTTACTCTCATATGAGGAGTTTTTACTCCTCAACATGAGGTATGGGTCCCAATATGGGACCCTTGGTAGGGCCCATGTTAGGTTCTAAGGAATTATGAACTAATGTATTAAAACTTCATTTTGTAATGTTGGCAAACCATGATCAAAATGTTTTAGTCTTATTTAGACTTGTTTAGACTTGCTCAAAGTATGTGTTTTAATGTAAAGTTGGAATCGAGTTACTGCAAGATTTACTGTGTAAATCTGCCTGGCTCGATCGATCGAGAATTAGACTCGATCGATCGAAAGTCGTGCAGATAGTTTTTTCTGCAGAATTTCTAACTCAGCCCAAGCCCGTTTGACGTGTAGGGTTTTATGTTTTACCCTAAGTATAAAAGGGAAAACCCTAGCCACGTTTTAGTGTGACTCTTTATGCTGTGTGTGTGAATCTTCTGTGAGATCTAGAGGTGTTTGCCTTCACATACACTTAGGGTTTCCAATCTCAAGATTGATGTCAAGAGCTTGGTGATCAATTCAGTTTCTGCTTTCAAGAGCTTAAAAATACACAAGTAGGAGTGCTTGTACTTGCTGGGAATTTAAGAAAGAAGTAGTCCGTAAACTCGGAGCAGTTATGTGGTCGTGGTCGTGGTAGTAAGTTTCCTACTCGAGGTAGCAATAGGATGTTAGTAGTCTAAGTCGCTATTGTGTAAACTTTAATTCTTTCATAGTGGATTCAGTTTTACCTTGAGGATAGCTAGGTTAAATCATCCCTAGGTTTTTTACCGGTTTGGTTTTCCTGGATTATCATATTGTTGTGTTCTTTATTTTTCGCACTTTGCAATAATATGATATATGTGTGTTAACCTAGATTTGATAATTTGACTAAGTAATCACTTGGCTAATTAACTAGGTTAATCTGATTCTGTTTTAAGGGGTCTAAAAACAAACAAGTGGTATCAGAGCGGGTAACTCTTTTGTTTTTGATCTTTTGATCTTGGAGTTAATCCTTGACCCCTGTTGTCATGGATTCTTGGAAGATCTTATTGCTAATATGCCATCTTGTCTACTTGTTGTTTTTGTCTCTTGTTGCTTTTGTTAAATCTTTCCTTGAGCATCTTGGTATAAGTACATGTGATGATAATTATGTGTGTTATACTGCTTTAACTGCCTTAAAGGCACGTGATTCTTGTCTTTAGTATTTAGATAGTGGTTGTTCCAGGCATATGACAGGAAATAAAGCTTTGTTGAAGACACTCTTTGAAGGAAAGATTGGGACAGTCACGTTTGGAGATGGAAGCAAATCTGTGATTAAAGGCATTGGAACTGTGGACATTCCAGGGTTGCCGGTTTTTGAAGATGTCTGGTGTGTAGATGGGTTGAAGGCTAACTTACTCAGCATCAGTCAGATTTGTGATAATGGATTGAATGTTCTCTTCACTAAGTATGAATGTGAGATACTTGATGGAGGAGGTGACTGTATGTGTATTGGTGTGAAGACAGCTGACAACTGTTATGGAATAACACCGAGTATAAGCAACAAGTGTTTTAGTGCAAAGATCAATCAAGTTGACTTATGGCATCAACGGTTGGGACATGCTAGTCACAAGCAATTAGAGAAGATTTCCAAGTGTGATGCAGTTATTGGTTTGCCCAAGTTTGATAAGATAGAAAAGTGCATATGTGGACCATGTCAGATGGGTAAACAAGTGAAGTCCAAGCATCCATCTGTAACTGGAGTTCAAACTTCTAGACCTCTTGAGTTGTTGCACATTGATCTCATGGGTCCTGCTAGAGTTCAGAGTTTAGGTGAAAAGAAGTATATTCTAGTTGTTGTAGATGATTTTACTAGATATACATGGGTTGTGCTTTTGAGAGATAAAGCTGAGGCTCTTGAGAAGATGATACATTTGTGCAAGAAATTGCAAGTTGAGAAAGGTATTGTGATAGCCAGAATCAGAAGTGATCATGGAAGAGAATTTGAAAACACAAAGTTGACTACCTTCTGCAATGATCAAGGCATGCATCAAGAGTTCTCATCACCCAAGACACTACAACAGAATGGAATAGTGAAACAGAAGAATAGAATTGTTCAAGAGATGACACGTGTCATGCTACACAATAAAAAGATGCCCAAACCCTTCTGGGGAGAAGCAGTTAACACTGCTTGCCAAATACTCAATCGAGTGTATTTCAAACCTAATTCCAAGCAAACTCCCTATGAACTCTGGAGAGAAAAGAAGCCTGTGGTCAAATATTTTCGGATATTTGGCAGTGACTGTTACATTCTACATGATAGAGAGAACCTAGAAAAGTTTGATGCAAAAAGTGATAATGAATACTTTCTAGGATACTCCTCCACTAGTAAAGCATATAGAGTGTACAATCTGAGAACCAAAACAGTCATGGAATCTTCCAATATTGTAATCAATGATGAATTAAGTTCTGAAAGTCATTCAGAAAACAGTTCTCCAGTTCAAGAAAAGATTATGGAAGTTGATGATTCACTTCCTGCTGATTATGTGGGGAAGCATAGTGAGGAAGAGCTGCTGTTGTTGAATGATACAGTTTCAGTACCATCAAGTTCAGAACCATCCACACCGGTTCATGAAACTCAACAAGAACAAAGTGAGCTTAGTCCTCCATCAGAACAGAAAGGTACCTCCACATCTCTGGTCAAAGGTCCATCTTCTAGAGTTAAGTTGAATCACCCTCCCACAAATATATTGGGTAGTCTAAATGATAACATGATATTGAGATCAAAAGCCTTGAATGTAATTACTCACTCATGCTATCTATCCCAATTTGAATCGAAAAAGGTGGATGAAGCACTTCAAGATACTGATTGGGTTAATTCCATGCATGAAGAACTTCACCAATTTGTTCGGAATGATGTGTGGGAATTAGTTCCAAGACCAAAGGGAGTAAATGTGATTGGAACTAAGTGGATTTTTAAGAACAAGTCAGATGAACATGGTACAGTTATTAGAAATAAATCAAGACTTGTTGCTCAAGGGTACACACAAGTGGAAGGGATTGATTTTGATGAGACCTTTGCACCAGTAGCAAGACTGGAATCCATTAGGAGACTTTTGGCCATAGCAAGTCATCTGAATTTCAAGTTATATCAAATGGATGTCTAGAGTGCTTTCTTGAATGAAATGTTGCAAGAAGATGTATATGTTGAACAACCAAAGGGTTTTGTTGATCCTCACAGACCAGATGATGTCTACAAGTTGAAGAGAGCCCTCTATGGTTTGAAACAAGCTCGCAGGGCTTGGTATGATAGATTGACTGCATATCTCACTGAGCATGGATTCAAAAGGGGCAGAATATATTGCTACTGGAAGTTGTTGTTCACAGCTTCTTTGGATGAAAAAGCTTTTGAGTGATTATGGGATATCACAAGACACCATGGTTGTTTATTGTGATAATTCTAGTGCTATCGATATCTCTAAGAACCATGTTCAACACTCTAAGACTAAGCACATAGAGATTAGATATCACTTTATTAGGGATCTTGTTGAAAGAAAGATTGTGTCTCTAGAGTATATCCCTACTGAACGTCAGAATGCTGACATCTTCACCAAACCTCTGGATAGAAGTAAGTTTGAGACACTTCGTCAAGTAATTGGTGTGATTCTGTGTCCTGATCCTCTTTGGCTTTCTTGGTCCTTGTGATTCATCGCTCTACTCTTTGTGACCATTCTTCTTTGTTGTTTTTGTTTTCTTTGTTGTTACTAGGGTTTGCATTGCATAACATTCATGCATTTCATTCTAGATTGTTTTTGTTATTTCTTTTCAAAAAAAAAAGAAGGAAAAGGGAAGCAAAATGTGTTTTGCATTATTTGTCTTGGATTTGAAATCAAGGTTGGCAAATTTATTTTTACATAACATGTGTATGTACCTTGTTTAGCTTTGATGAGCTTATTTATTGCACTTTACTAGTCTGAGCTTTGTAGTGCATGTTGTGTGGGAAGATGTTTATAGTTTTTGATCACTTTGTCTTGATTTTGAAGTCACATGCCTTTGATTGTCAAACTTGATCTTATTAAGAAATGTATAAATAACCATCTCACCACTGTTTACTAGCCAATCATGAACACCTTAGTTCATATCGTAGGATTCTATGCTCGAGAAAGTGTAGCACATGTACAAAAGAACATAAGGTGTAGCCTCGATTTAAATGCTAAAATTGGTGTGTACATTATTGGGCTTTAATAACTTCACAATCAAATAAAATTGGTGTGTACATTATCTTGGCTATTTTAATAAGTTTATAATCAAATAAAATTGGTGTGTATATTATGAGGAAAAATCAAGAAACTTACATGATTGCAAGTTTTTATTCTAGGAGATGTGAGAGTTATATGATGTAACTCTTTAGGTGATAGTCTCTCTCAAATTTATGTGATGAATTTTGTAAAAATTGTGATTGATTTCTATTTACATATCACCTCACATTTATCTCAATCTTTTGCTAGTTGCACACACTACATAAGTTACTCTTTGCTAAACTTTTTACATGTTATTGTGTGTGATTTTGGTTTGGCCAACCAAGTTTGAAAATTCCTTGAGTTTTATGCAAAACATGTGTGCTGTTTGAGAATTTAAGCATTTCATCTCATACTCATGTATTTTATTTATAAAATACTATGCTTTGAGGAGTTTCTGCATAAAATTGCTCTGTTTTTCAAAAAAATTGTGTTTTCCAGATTTTCGATCGATCGAATATGTTTTTCGACCGATCGAAAATGCGATTAAAAATTTGTTTTGAATCTGACCCATTTGATCGCTGTTGGATCAATCAAAAGTGATTTTCGATCGATCGAATCTAATTTTCGATCAATTGAAAGTCGTATAGAGAGTTTTTTAAAAGCTTTATTTCTCACGTGTTCAAACACTATTTCAAAACTTTCAAAAGCTTTTCTCTCTCTCTTCGATCGGTCAAGGAGTCAAAGCAATTTTTTGTCATTTTCCTTCGAAATTTTTGCAAGGTTTTTCTCTTCCAAGGCCGGTAAGACCATATTGCCCTTCCTTTTTCATCTATTTTCAGTTTTCATGCATTGTTGGGTAATTTTCGAACCTATGCAAATTTGGGATTTTTGATAATTTAAGCCTTTTCTTTGGAAATTGATCAATGGGTTTTTGTTGTGGGACACTATAAAAGTGATCTTTGTGTTTAAATTTGATCAATTTGATGATTTGTGAAAAATTGGAATTTCTAGGGTCTGAAACTATCTGATTTGGAGATTTTGTTCAATTGTGCTTAATTTGATGAAATTGGCTTGTTAGATTGACTCATTTGATCATTATATTGTGTTATCTCTCTTGTGTAATGGTCAATTGATCAATTTGTTGGGTTTTGTGAAAATGGGGTTTTCAAATTTTGGGGTTTTTTATGTACACTCTATGCTCAAGCCAATTTTGTGATCTTGGAGTAAAATTGAACTTATTCTTACTGCATTAGAGCATGCATCATGTGTTGATATTGTTCATGCATCATATAGACTTGTTATTTCTCTATTGTTCTGTGCTAACTTGTAGTCTGCCCTTGGTTTTTCTATTTATTTTTTTTTTCCTTCTCTTCTGTGTCTATCCTTTTGCTCTTTAGCATCATGTCTAGGAAGACTAGAGCTAATAGAAAATCCACCTCTACTTCTTCCCCCACCTTTGATAGTGAAAGGTTCTTGAGTGAGAAAAACCAAGAAGCTTAAGAGAAGCTGAACCTTCGTAGGAACATTTGGGCTGGGAGAAAGGTTCTTTTAGATGAGCTAGATGGTGAGATTAGGAGAAACTTTGACCGTCGGGGATGGTTACCTTTGTTGGATATTGATCATCCTCCTCCGGCTACCTTGATCAGAGAGTTCTATTTGAACCTCTCTGTCCACTCCTATGATTCCAACACTCTTGTGAGAAGTTGGATACGAGGTGATGAGTACACCATTACTCCTTCAGTAGTGGCTGCTGCTCTTGGGGCGCCATTGGTCCAGCATCCTGTTTATCCGTACGATGAGTCTCCACCCCTTGATGACATTATGTCATTTATTACTGGTATTACTATCCAGTGGGGTTCTGATCCTCGGATCACCTCTCACGAGCTGACCGAGACTCATTATCTCTTTTTCCGAATTTCTTGCCATTCCATCTGGCCTATCTTTCATCTACACACCATTCCTTTAGAGAGATGTGCATTTTTGTATGCCCTTGTTTCTGATGCTCCTATGAGCTTTCCTCATCTGTTTATTCGTTCCTTGATTGAGGTTCATAGGAGTAGTTCTACTGCTCATGCTCTTTTCTTCCCTATTTTTATTCACCGGATTTTGTTACATCTAGGATTAGATGAGTTTCTAGCGTTTGAGCCTGTTCATATTATCGCTCCTATCGATGCCACCTTTCTTAAGCAGAGGGATGCTCGGATGAGAGCAAGCTCTAAACGCCCTAGGGTTGAGTCTTTTGGTGTCGCACCTTCTCCTCCTTCTTCTACAGGTGATACTACGGCTGAGGAGTTTGTTGATCCTACTGCTGCTGCTGCTATTCCCCCACCTTTTATTTCGGATGATTCAGACATTCATCGTACGTTGGAGACTGTCATGACCGTTCAGGCGGCTCATGGTAAGCTTTTGGTGGACATGTTTGATGAGCTTCGTGCCTTGCAAGCTGATTTGGAGCATTTTTTACGGTCGCCTCCGCCACCTCCTTTTGATGATGAGTGAGTGCCCTTTGACAATTCGTCACAAAAAGGTGGAGTACATATGTAGGGGTGTTTTTGTTGTTAGGGGGAGATTTTTGATGTTTTGGAGCTGTGGAGCCTTTAGATTGTATCTAGGTGCTTCATTCTGTATTTACATTTTTTGGCTCATGATGTATTTTTGTTTTTGATTGGGTTGTCCATGTTAGGGGGAGATACATTGATGATATATGTTTCTTGTTTCACATTGTTTATTGATTTATATTTATGAGGTTATTCATAATATATGTCTTTGTTTTTATGTTATGTGAAAATCAAGAAGTTACTTTATTTTATTTGTATTTTCCACACATGCGTTTATGTGTTTGTTAAGTGTTACAGGAATATACAGGTTGATTCAGTTGTGCTGTTGTCTACACTTGCAACTGATAGATGGTAGTTAGGTTGAATTTGTTGTGTTGGGCAATATTTTTGTAATGGACTCTTTTTATGTAACTTTGAGCAATTTGTTTAGTTTGTGTTTCATCACGGATTGCCAAAGGGGGAGTTTGTTAGGTTCTAAGGAATTAGAAACTAATGTATTAGAACTTCATTTTATAATGTTGGCAAACCATGATCAAAACGTTTTAGTCTTGTTTAGACTTGCTCAAAGTATGTGTTTTAATGTAAAGTTGGAATCGAATTACTGCAGGATTTACTGTGTAAATCTGCCTGGCTCGATCGATCGAGAATTAGACTCGATCGATCGAAAGTCGTGCAGATAGTTTTTTCTGTAGAATTTTCAACTCAGCCCAAGCTCGTTTGACGTGTAGGGTTTTATGTTTTGCCCTAAGTATAAAAGGAAAAACCCTAGCCACGTTTTAGTGTGGCTCTTTATGCTGTGTATGTGAATCTTCTGTGAGATCTAGAGGTGTTTGCCTTCACATACACTTAGGGTTTCCAATCTCAAGATTGATGTCAAGATCTTGGTGATCAATTCAGTTTCTGCTTTCAAGAGCTTAAAGATACACAAGCGGGAGTGCTTGTACTTGCTGGGAATCCAAGAAAGAAGTAATCCGTGTACTCGAAGCTGTCACATGGTTGTGGTAGTAAGTTTCCTACTCGAGGTAGCAATAAGATGTTAGTGGTCTAAGTCGCTATTGTGTAAACTCAATTCTTTCATAGTGGATTCAGTTTTACCTTGAGGATAGCTAGATTAAATCCTCCCCAAGTTTTTTACCGGTTTCGTTTTCCTGGGTTATCATATTATTGTATTCTTTATTTTTCGCACTTTACAATAATATGATATATATGTGTTAACCTAGATTTGATAATTTGACTAAGTAATCACTTGGCTAATTAACTAGGTTAATCTGGTTGTGTTTTAAGAGGTCTAAAAACAAACAGCCCACACTTTCCAAGAGAGGAGGGGGGGCTCCTCCCGCTAGAGTGAAATATTTCTTCTAACTTATGGTGCCACTTATCTAGTTTTCATAGCAATTATATTATATAAACAACTTCATTGAAAAATACATAGTAAACCATATTTAAAATGAGATTTATATCATTTTGAAAGTAAAACTCTATACAAATGGATTAGTATCATGTAATTAAATTCAATATTTCTCGTAATTAATTGTTCAATAGTTGTTGGAATCAATAAAATGGGAAGTTTGAACAATTAATTTTTGCCTCTTATGGTCTTTGTTGAATGAAATTGTATGCTTCATGTAAGTGCCAAACTTAGTGGGACTAAGTATTAAGAGCTCTATAACTCGATAGTATTGTCAGATTCTTTTTTTTTTTTTTTTTTTTTTTTTTTTTTTTTTTTTTTACAAGATAGAATTTTTATTCTAGTCTAATCTAAGTGTATATATGTGATTCTTTAAAAGGGAGAACTTATATTTGAATCTCCCATTTATTATATATAAAAAAAGGTAGAGGGTTATATATTGAATTTGGTTAAACGAATAATCAATATCTAAGTTCGGGTAAGCTAATTGGACAATAGCTCTTCCAAATATTTTTTTGATTTTGTTTTTTTGCGTTACATTCACTGCAAACATTTATGATTTTTTCAACCCATAAAAAAAAAAAGGTTGTAAATAAAGTAATGAACTTAATTTTTAAGTTCCACGCATAAATGGTATGCACGTTTTGTAACATCCAACGAATACAAGTTTATCCCATTAATTTCTCAACAAATTTTATTCAAAAACTTACAAAAGAATGAATTTACACTTGAATCATGTTGAAGAATGAAACATTGTAAGCAAATAATTAAAAATATTTTCAATAGACACATCAATAAACCTATAATATTTAGTTCACAAACCTAAAATTTTTTCTGATCTCACCCTGGCTTCCTGTAAGCACCTCAACGTAACCCATTTTCACCATAGCTGCTCCAAACTTATAAGCCCATGTTTCACCTTGCCTTGCATTATTTTTGACAATCCCAACCGTTGAAAGGCTGCTTAAAAGAGATTGATCAGAGTTTAACAAGCCATAGTGATTCTACAAATTTTTATAGTACTGATTATCAAGCCAATATGGTGTAACTACATCAAGTGGTACTGTTGGACCGTTGCCATTTCCAACATTTTGTGGGCACTTGGTCTTTAAGTCTCTAGCAAATATGGGATTCATTGAAGGGTCTTGTGGATTTGTTTCACTGAAATTGTATAATCGTTTTGAGAAAGAAGAACAATGTGACCTGCCAATGGAATGTGCCCCAGAAAGTGTCACCATTTCATCAGGATTAAGTCCTTTTTGCACAAATCTCTGTTCGAGTTCCTGAGCATTGAAGGTAGGTGGTGGAAGGTTGTCAATAGGCTCATTTTCACGTGACACCCTACCATCACGGCGTCCTGATGGAACTTTGTAACTTATGCCTCCAACTTTGTAAGCACTATCACGAGCAGCAAATGCAATAATGTCTGCACAAGAAACTGTTTGTGGGCATTGAGCTTCAAGTGCAGCCTTCGCCTCAAATATCACTTCAAAGCCTCTTAAGCTTGGACTGTTGACTGGACTATCTCTCTCCGCTGGATTTCCAGGGGTTGAATCAAGTAAGACAGAGGCATCACAACCCTGGCACAGATAACATAGAAAATATGATTTAACTAACAACTTAGTAATTAAGCAGCTTATAAGGTATATTGTTTTAGCGGGGAAAAAAGGAAAAGAAAAGGAGAAGGGTCTGCAAATTTAGGTACAGGTTCTAGTAAGCATATTACAAATTAAGTGGATTGCAAAGTGCTAACATACCTTGACAAAACAGTCATGAAAGTGCATTCTGATTAGGCCAGCAGCTAGGCCAGGGTTGCTTGATACAGCTTTGTTCACAGTGTTTCTTACAATGTTCTCTGCCGAAGGACAAGTTGATTGATAGTAACCCACTTGGAGTGATGGCATCGCTAGTGACATTGTCACCATCATAGACATAGCAACAAAGATAAGTTAGATAACCAAGCAAAATTGGATGGTTGCCATAGTTAATCTACAACCCAAATACCCCAATACTGTAACGAGTGAAAGAATAAGACTCAAGAATAAAGAACAAAGAAAGAACAGATAAAGAAGAATATTATAAGCAAGAAGGAGATGAAGATAAAGGTTGTTGTTGGCCAAGTATTTATAGGAATGACCTTAGTGAAGATGGGACTGGCAGATTTTCTTTGAAAACCAAAACGTGTATTGCTGCATAGAAGAAAGGCTTGAAGCTGTCTAAGTTTGAGGGTTTCCATGGTAACAAAGAGGAAACAGTCCTCTTTGGCTCACTCGAAGATCTTTCCATCCTATTATAGCTTCTTAGGTTTTGAGTGGGTAATGATGTATTTATGTTTTTTGACTTTCAGGGATGTCAACTTGGCAATGGGGAGGGTAAGAAGGTAAAATAACGTACGTGTATATTTATATATAAATATATATATATATATTTATATATATAACCCACGTACATGCATCTTATGCGGACTAGGTCAGTTAGCTTAATTTTCAGTATCTTTGTTTACAGGTTTTACTTTTTCATGACATTTTAACATCTTGATTAGGACAAGGAAATGGATGGAAGGGAAAGGGGTAGTGGATCCCACCATTATTCTACTATTTGAGAGTTTTTCAAATTCCAAGAGAGAGAGAAAGGTAAAAAGTTAGGGAAAATTATCATTTTCCTCAATAATTAAAGAGATTTTTTTTTTGTTCCAATTTTTTTTATTCAATAGTAGGTGCCATCCCCATTTAAAAGGAAAGAAATAAAATATAAAGAGATTTAATAGTAAAACTAGATTTTTTTTTCTTTTCATTTTATTTTATAAATTTCAAATAGACTAGGAAACTAGAATTAAAAATATATATTATTCTATCTTTTTCTATTCAATTATATTTTTATAAAAATCTATTTATCTTATTTCATGCATTCATTATATATATATATATATATATATGTGTGTGTGTGTAGTATTATAATTGAGAAAACAAGTGATCAATCGAGTAACTATTCAGTATTCTCAAAATATAGTAACATACTCTCTTCTCTCACTTAATAGCAGTGAAGTTATTAAATTAATAGTAATCTACCATTCACATATTGCAGGAGAGAGTACTAAATAATTTCAATGATTAAGCATGACAACTAGTTAATTAGGTCTCCCATTGACCAAGTAGCTAGCATTTCATTATCAATTGGAACTCCTTTGTGTGCCTTTGTGTTAGAACCCCTTTCCCTCTCCCTTGTGTGTGTGTTTGTTTCTCAAAAAAAAAAAATTGGAACTCATTTAAGATGATCATTTATATATCATCCTAAAGAAAAGTCCATTCTCTGTTTGATGAAATTCCTTTCTCAACTTATAAGTCCCTACTTTTATTTCGTGGACCAAGACAAAATGAATAGTTTTAAAAAGACAACTTTTATGCATAGTTCAGCCACTCCATGTTTCTCGCACCTTTCTTCGTAATCTTTTTTTTTTTTTTTTTGGTTCGGCTAGATAAAAAATTCACATAAAAGGTTACTGAGGTCACCTTTTTTATTGATTTATAATTAATAACTAATATAATGTTGTTTAGTGTAAGTGTTTGAAACCAACGTTCCCAAGGACACCTATTTTGGTATGCTAGCAGTATCTCCTTTTCCCTTTTTAGGAACCAACATTCAGTCAACCACAACATGTCTTAGCCTTCATTAAGTGTAATTGAATTAGTCTATGTAAAATAAAAAAAGTGGTGAATTTTACACATTTTGTATCACGCCCGAACCCAAAAAAGCAAGGGAAAAGAACCATTAGGAGAGAGACTGTAGAGGATTTTTCTTTTCTTTTCTTTTTTCCACAATATGAGAATATATAACCATACTAAAATCTCCATATTACAAGTCAGGACTCTATAACACATTTACGAACAATAACTAAAAATCATGTGCCTCCATGTAATACAGGAATGTATTACAAAACTCCAATTGGATTACACAAAGTCATAATCTTTGCAAGAATAAGGAACCTTAACATCGAGTTTAGGCCTACCACGCCTAAGGCTAACAAACCTCAAGTGCCTAACCTTCTATAGAATTAATCAAGACCTCGTTGAACATAGCAAGATTGAGTCACCAATTATTTACAGTACAAGTCTCCAAATTTAACATGGCACTCCAATCATCACCAATGAAGTAAGCTCCATACTCGAGGTATAGTTAATTGATCTAAAAAACTGTTAGAGGGTGGGATGTGCTAAAGCCCAGTAAATAGCATAATTAATGGGGGTGAAGGAAATGCAAGTCTCATGATAATGAACAGTTTACAAAACATGTTTTAGTTTGGGAAATTGTTAACTAAATCTTACAAGATCATTTTCTATAATAATGTGACAAGAATGATTAAATGATGAAACACAAAGTTTCTCAAAATAATACCATGAAACAATATACTATAATCTGTGAGCACTAATAATATAATTCCGAAGTCATAAAATCTAACATATGGTAATTTATCACAAATATATCATACTACCATATAGACCAGTCAGGGGATCTACCTATTCACAATTGGCATGATATTGTCCTCTTTGGTATGCAGTCTCTTGGCCCCATGGGCAGCAGCCTTACCCATACCCTCAAGGTTTTGTCTCTCCCCTCATGGGCAGTAGGGAGAACGCGTCAAATATGACATCTTTTGCATGTGGTCTTTTGGCTCCATGGGCAGCAACCTCACCCAAACACAATCAAGGAACCTCTTTCCCCCATAGGAAGCAAGGAAAAACACGTCATCCAAAGTGAAAAGACACTAACCTAGATCTGATTCCGTTGTTAGAAAGACTACGGAAACCAAATCGGGTAATCATTGAGAAATCACACAATGGCATAAAGTTAAAACAACATAAAACTCACAAGTTATATGTACTTTCAAATACATAGTTTATATCCAAGTAATTTCAGAAAGACCTTAAATAATCTAACTTTCACAAAGTTTGTAAGGTTTTCAACTTCATTCTTATAAAAAAGATTTTCTATCAGTTTCCCAAATAACAAGACAAGATAAGCATTTTTAAATTTTCCAACACACCATAAAATCAATGAATTCCTTATTAAAGATCAAATAAAAAATGCTCATATTTTTCATGTCAACAATTCATGCATTTCCCCAAATGCAATACCAAATATGATGCACTTTTCGTATATAATAATATATAATAGGGTCACAATAGAACACTTTTTAGAAAAACATAGTTCCACAAATAATTTTCCAAAATGTATTTGACCTAAAAACAACGTTTATGCAATATGATTATTTTCCAAAAATCTCATTAAAAAGCTAGTTACCTTGCAACCTGCAAAAAGCCTAATTCTCTAAGCTCCAAAGGAGATTAGCTAGAACCTAAACAATATCAAGCAAACCAATTACAATAAGCATAAAGTTTGAAATTGTATCTAACTACAAATTAGGAACTACTAAATAAGCAATTGATTAGGCAAGCCTAGTTTTTAACCTCATCAATAATGTATTCCTCTTCCAAAGTTTCTCAACAATTTAATTCACAAGGCATAGGTTCCAATTTATAAAATTAACCCATTCAATGTATTATCTCTAACATCAAAACCTCAACACTTTCTAAGTACTTCCCACAAGATTTACACCACATCAACAAGAGACCCATGATACCAAAAATCATAATATCCTCCAAGGCAAACAATTTGAATACTTAACGAGCTCCAAATAATCAATAAAAATTATATTCACCATTTATTTCACATTAAGAAGCCAAAACCCCAAAATCTTCACCACTTAGATAGTCACCATTGTAAAAATCATATACCCACTCATCAAATAATTCCACCAATACAACCCATACATATAAACACATGAATATCACTTCCAAAGTTCATAAATCACATGAATATCATTATCAAAAATTAGATAAAAATAAATAACCTCAAGCAAAAGTACAAAACCCACCAAAAAGATTAGAAAATTTTACCTCAAATAAATGGATGAAGATTCTTAGAGGTTCCTAAGGTTTTTAATGTGACCTTGCCGGAAAAATAATGGTGGAGATGGTGGTATGGAGTGGCACCGGTGGGAGAGTAGGAGGAAGTTTGAGAGAAGTGTGTGTGTTTAAGTGAAGAGAAAAGAAAAGAAAGCAAATGAGAATAAGAGGGATGGCCAGCTGAGAGAGAAGAGATATTTGTGTGAATGAGTGATGGGGGTGATGGGATCGGTGGGGCATGTGGGACCAAAAAAAATTTCTGTCCATACCCTTTTTTTTCCCCTAAAACTGGGACGTTATATTTTGGCTCAAAAACTACTCACATTAGTGGGTCTATAATACTGTACCTATGCAAAAATGCTATAGTAACTGTGTATATTTACATAGTTACTATAGCTTTCTATTCGATTATTTTATTTTATTTCTCTCTCTTTACTCAGCCTTGTCAGATCTCTTCTCTCTTTCATTCCATGACTCTCTTCTATGCCTAGAGAAAGAAGAACGAAATCAACAAATCATCACCATCGTAGCCCTGCCACACCGCAACCTAGCACCACCCCCACCCACTAACCATTACAACAAATCATCATAATCAAAACAAAATCAATCCAAAATCAATGGAAATCAAATCAAAATAAACTCAAGCCTATCCTAAACCCAACTCAAAATCAATCAAAAACATAATCAACTCAAAACAAAACACAACGGAAAACCCAAATCAACCCAAACCCCAAGCCGTCGCCTCTGCCAAGGAAGCTCACCACTGTCATCACCGTTGCCATGAAAGAGAGTGATAATGAGGCTCTAGTGGAGAGATACTTTTCAAATTTGAGAAACCCAAAACCCAACCAGCGTTGCCGTTGCCTCAGCCGTGGAGACTTGCGGCTGCTGTCGTCGCTGCCATGAGAAGGATGAGGCTCGAATGGAGAGAGTTTTCAGATTGATGATTTGAGTTGTGGAGGCTGGTTAGAGAGAGCGAGAGTTTTTTAGAAAAGAAACCGTAAGATATGGTTCAGAAAAGAGAGAGAGTGTTTCAACGTGGGTTAATAAAATAATAATAAAAAGAATAAATTATTATTATTTAAAGAAACAAGAGTGTATAATAGATAGACTGATGTGATTTTTTTGTAAAGATCTGTGTAAAATAGAAAAAGTAGGTTTTAATGCTCAAATAAATAAATATATATATATATATATATATATTTTAAAGACCGATGCTAATGCTCTAACTCATGAGAAATTATTCACTCCTCCTCACTCTTCAAACATGAGGGGTGGGTCCCAATGTAGGACCCATGGTAGGGCCTACACCTTTTATGAAAAAAGGGAGGACTTCCCTTATTGGAGTGAAAAATTTATTCTAACTTATTGTGCCACTTATCTAGTCTTTATAGCAATTAGTTTATATAAAATACTTGACTAAAAAAACATATTACAAAGTAAACCATATTTAAAATGAGATTCACATCAATGGATGAGTTTCATGTAAAGTCAACATTTCACATAATTCATTGCTCAATCATTGGTGGAAACAATAATATGGGGAGTTTGAACAATTAATTTTGCATCTTTTAGCCTTATTTGGTGAAAGAAATTGTACGCTTCACGTAAGTGCCAAAGTTAAAGGGGCAACTCTCAAGAGCCCTATAACTCGATAGTATTGTCTGAATCTTAAAAAGGAGAACTCATGTTTGAATCCCCTATATATTATATTAAAAACAAAGTTAGAGGGCTATTTATTGAATTTGGTTGAATGAAATATCAAAATCTAAGTTAGAGTCAGCTAATTAGACAATAGCTCTTTCAAAAATTTGTGTGTACTTTTTTTTTGTTATTATTATTATTATTTTTGTTACATCCACTGCAAACGTTTTTGTATGATTTGTTTGAAAAATAAAAAAATAAAAACATGGTTGTGAATAAAGCAATGAGAATAATTTTCAAGTTCCACGTACAAATGCTATGCACATTTTGTAACATCCAACGAATACAAGTTTATCCCATTAATTTCTCAACAAAATTTGTTCAAATCTTACAAAAGAATCAATTTACATTTGAATCAACATTGAATAATGAATCAATGAAAGAAAATAATACAAAATAATTTCAATAGTCAAACCAATAAACCTATAATATCTAGTTCACAAACCTACAATCTTTCCTGATCTCACCTTGACTTCCTGTAAGCACATCAACGTAACCCATTTTCACCATAGCTGCTGCAAACTTATAAGCCCATGTTTCACCTTGCCTTGCATTATTCTTGACCATTCCAACCGTTGAAGGGCTACTCAAAAGAGATTGATCAGAGGTCAATAAGCCATGGTGGTTCTTCAAATTTATATAGTACTTATTATCTAGCCTATTTGGCGTAAGTACATCAAGTGGTACAGTTGGATCGACATTGCCAGCATTTTGTGGACACTTGGCCTTTAAGTCTCTAGCAAATATAGGATCCATTGAAAGGTCTTGTGGATTTGTTTCACTGAAATTGTATAATCGCTTTGAGAAAGAAGAACAATGTGACCTTCCTAT
>JARYZH020002042.1:0-19391 GCA_030021035.2 Notholithocarpus densiflorus | reverse complement strand
GTCCACCCTCTAGAAGTTAATGTAACAGTTCTAGTAACAACTTAACTTCACTATTGATTTCCATCAACACCAAGTTCATAGCTAATTATCACAAAGTAACTTGAATGATACCCCCCCAAAAAAAAAAAAACCACACACACACACAGACAAAAAAGGCAATGCTTTTTACAGAAAGCAATTAAGGGTGAATACTAATAAGGCATGTATTGCACTTACAAGAAGGATGAATGACAATGAGGATGATTAATCAGACTCAAAAGGAACATCCACACATACCAACAATAAGGCATCAAATACAAAATAAATACCAAGAAATCAAGAAATTCTTCAACATCTTTAATAGATTTAAGAGGCCAAACCTTCTGAATCCAATTACCCACAAGCTGGTTAACTAGAAATGACAAAATATATGAAAAAATCTGTAAGAAAGAAAGACCAGTTCTCATCCTAGAACAACCACTGGATAAAAAGATGGTCCATTTGAATCTGCTTAGTCTTTGCCCAACTCATACTTAAACAAAAGAATAGCTCAATTTCTTTCAATAAGATAATCAACTGATAAAAATCTATATAGCACCACTAACATGTGGAGGAGAAAGACCTTCTACGGCTCTGTATATTTCCAGATCAGCCTGGAAATACCTCAATTCCCAACCAAACAAGAACTATCCCACACCTATTTTGTCTGGCTGCATGCCCAACTATTAATTCATGACCTTAAAGCGTACTGACAACACTTGTGAACTACCACTACTGACTTAAGCCTTATATAAAGGCTATGGATCCTGAATAAACAAAAAAAAGTTCTAGATATTGCCTAGCCAACATTATGCAAAACGAAATCTTGAAGACCATTGTAAACACTAGCTTGCCAACACTTTTTATCAATAGCGCTACACACTCACAGCTTAGAACATGATCATTACATGAATATGCTAAAGCCAGTGCTTTGAAAAAACTAATTATTTACCTAGGTCATACACAAATACCCTAGTGTAAAACAACCTAACTAGGCTAAAAAAATGGTCTACGTGCAGACCATAAAAGATTGGACTAACCCTCTGAACAAACCTCTACTCTGTTCACATTCAGACACCTTAGAACATGATCATTACATGAATATGCTAAAGCCAGTGGTTTGAAAAAAACTAATTATTTAACTAGGCCATACACATATACCCTAGTGTCCAACAACCTAACTAGGCTAAAAAATAGTCTGTGCAGACCATAAAAGATTGGACTAGCCCTCTGAACAGACCTCTACTTTGTTAACAAACTATTCTTATTGACAACTGCAAGTGGAAAAGGTGCTGACTTTGAAATCTAAAACTCAATTGATGATTTACTCAACAACTTATACATCAAGATATAACCCTGTAAAGCACCATACTTAAAAGTTACTTTCTATCTGATGTAATTGTTATACAATAAGAACTAAACGAAACAAATGAACAGAAAAGGACCAACAAATAAGCAGCACAAAGAATTGATATTTTCTAGCTACAAAAAATCAAAGTATCAACTGAATCAGAAACTACAAAGAACCCAAAACAGATCAATTTAATTTTAGTACTGATTAGAAATGTGGCTTTATTTGATCGCAGCATTAGAAACAAGCACAAAAATAAACTCATACACTTCACTAAAAATGTGCATTCACATGAAAACAATTGAAAAAATAATTGAAGTTCCAAGTAAACAAATTGAGCAGCATCAAGTTTTGTAAAAAGTTGCGCAAATAAGCATACCATGTTTCTAAGCAGCAAAACCCGAGTAGGCGAGCCATTAAAGCTGACGCCTTTCACCTTCTTATCCTGCTTCACCTCACTGGCATTAACAATCACCCCAGCTCTTCGGTCCGTCTTCTTCGCCATTAAAGGAGTAGTGATCCCCTGCTCCTGCTTCCCAAGCCCTTGCCCCTCTTTCCACCCCATCTTCGCCATCATCCTCTGCGCCGCGGTCATTTGCCCGCCGGCCCCAACGCCCAACCCTACCGTCTCCGACTTCTCGATCATAAACCCGTCGGCATTGCTTGGCGGCGATGGTGACCGCCGCGGCACCGCTCCGCTCATCGCCGCACGCCTCCTCCAAGCTTCTTCTCCTGATATATTCAGTCGCGAATCGCTGTAATCCCTCTCTCTTTCCCTTTCCCTTTCTCTTTCTCTCTCCTCCTTCTCCCTCCTCTCTCTCTCCTCCTCCTCCTGCCGCCGCCGATCGAGCTCCCTCCTCACCTCCGCCTCCATCGCCCTCTTCTTCCTCTCCCTCCTGTACTCCTCGTAGTCGTTCGGCCTCGCCGGATCGTACTCCTCGATCACCGACGACGTCACCCCAACCAATGCCGGCTGCGCCGAGTCTTCCTGCATCAGCGATGGCATTGCCGAAGCCGAAAACGACGTCACGCTCTTCGGCTGCGCCGCCAGTGCCGGATTGGGGGTTTTGGGCTTGGTTTGAGATTTGAGAATGGTCTGCGGCGGAGCGAAGACCGAGGAGGACTTGCGGAGAGTCGGCGGAGCCATCTTGGCGCTGCTGGACCAGACGGTGGTGTTGCTGGGCTTGTCTTCGTCGGCCGAAGAGGGTGGAGGGAGGTCTCCATACAACCCACCTAGCATTTCGACACGTGTGGCTCTGGAAAACCCTAGCGAAATCGAAATTTTTTTTTACACTGTCAAAGTAGTAGTAGTATGATAATTAGAGAAACAAAGAGTTAGGAAATTTTTCATTGAAAAGGTGGGAGCTTTGGGTTTTGAATTATTAGAGATTTATGCGGCAGTAAAAAGTAGCAGGCTTAATTTGAATCGAATTGGGTGTGTGATGTTCTGTGAGTGAGAGAATGAGATTGGCTTAAATTAGGGGTTTTTTCTTTTTTCTTTTTCACAATGGAACTAGAGGCTGTTGGGCCTTTTAATTTATAACACTTTTATTTACAACTTCTTAAAATTTTTACTTTTTTTTATATATTAAGTTAATACAATTTTAGTTAAAAAAAAATATTTAATAAAAAATTAAATAAGCTATTCTCAACAAATTTTTTTTTTTTTAATTGGTCTTGCCTATGTTTTTGTATTTAGGTTTTGTTCTCTCTTTCGATATCTAAACAAAATTTTTCTTTATTTTTTTTAAGCTCAACTGTATATGCATTCACTTAGCACAACTTTGAAGGACAAAATTAAAGAAAAAAATACAATAAAAGACAAAATAACTTTTATTTTAACTGAATAAAATAGCTTCAAGATGAAAATTGATATTTATAAAATTTAAGGATGAAAAGTGTTTTATTCTATATGCATTACAAGACTAAAAAGAAAAAAAAAGTTTATAGGAAAAAAAACTCCTTTCAAAGTTTAAGTACATATAGTGTAAGTCTCTTTTTTTTTTTATATAATTGACAAAAGGAATAAAGTTTTAAGTAATTTAAGGGGGTAAAAAACCTAACTTTTTCTAAAATTTAGGTAGAAATCCATACAAGCTTTAACCTTTAAAGACAAAATATCATAATTTCATAAAAATTATGATATTTAATAATAAAAAAAATCATAATTTTACAACATTTTCAAATTGTCCTATAAATTATAGATAGTGGTAGATTCTTACATGATGTAGTATGCTAATTTAGACATGCTACGAAATTGTTATGAACTTTTTAGGGTACCTAACTTTATTGCAAAAAATAATTGAAAAAAAAATTAAATTAAATAAGAAATTGATGCAAAAGCTTATATTTACCACTCTAACAAAAGTCACCAAATTTTAAAAAAAAAATTCCAAAAAAATAATAGAAGTTGTATGAGTCTTTTTTGGGGAAAATGGTCATTTGTCCCTAATTTGAAAATTATACAGCAAAATACTCTTATTTTGAAACTATTTAGCAAAATGTCACTGTTTTTGAAATTAGATTTTAACAAAATCGAGTTACAAGTGGAATTCAACATTATCAATATCGAGTTCTATGCATATTTTGCCACTAAATTTTTTTTGAAAATTTAAGTAAAACTCGACATTATTAATGTCTTCCACATAAAAATATACATATAACTTGATTTGTTTTACATATAACTCGATTTTATTAAAATCGAATTTTAAAAATAGTGACATTTTGCTAAATAGTTTTAAAACATGGGCATTTTACTGCATTGTTTGAAAATTAGGGGCAAATGCCCATTTTCCCCTTCTTTTTCTGGCCATGACACATGTCATACTTTGATAGGTTAGTAACTAGATCGGATTCTTTGGGATAATCAAGGAGGATATTGGGCTTTTGCCCTTATTTTGCAAAAATAACAGCAGTATATCCCTATTTTGAAACTATTTAGGTTCGTGTTCCTGTTTTTGAAACTCGATATCCTCAAGATCGAGTTATATGTAAATTTTTAATTGAAACTTGACTTTAGCAAAGTCGAGTTTCACTTGAAATTGTTTTTAAAATTAAGTGGGAAAATATGCATAGAACTCGATATTGCTGATGTCGAGTTTCACTTATAACTCGATTTTTTTAAAATCGAGTACTAAAATAGGGACACAGACCTAAATAGTTTCAAAATAGGGACATTGTGCAAAATCTTTTACAAAATAAGGGCAAAAGCCCAATATCCCCGGTAATCAAGTCTAGTACTCATATCAATGGATCACTAGTTGATCATTATTGTTGTGTGTTTTTTTTTTTCTTTTTTCTTTTTCCCTAGGAAAAACCATAATATAAGCAGTGATGAGAAAAATAGCTTTTTCATGTGCAAGTAATTTAAGCTATGAAGCATATGCAAATAAATATGAAAGAAATATGTTTAGTTTGTCAAGCAAGTATTATTTGACAATATTAAAAGAATATATTCATTTATGGTGGAGTAAAATATGGCTGCCGAACAAGATCAAAATGTTTGCCTAGAGAGCTAGCCGTAACATTTTGCCAATGAAAAATAATCAATTCCAATGCCATATAAGCAATGATCCAGCATCTCGTCCTTGCGAAACAGAGGCCAAATCTGTTAGGCATGCACTGTTTGAGTGTCGATATGCAGCTGAGGCTAAAGAAGTTTCTTTGTATGGTATTAGACTGTAAGGTAACACTGCAACCGTATTATTCATGAGAAAACAGGAATCACAGCATAGCAAATATACAATGAAGTCTTGACTTTGATTCAAGAAATGGGGGCTTCACAACCACAGGTGCCAAGAGTCAAAGCAACACAGAGTGTTGATGGGTACCGCCACACTCAGGTTCGTACAAAATCAATGTTGATTATATGCGACCACAAAGGTGAAACTATGGCTACCATGTGCCGAAGAGTGCAAGAGATTCTCCAAGTGAGTGAAATGAAAGCATTGGCAATGGAAGTTGGATTAGTTTTTGCAAATCAGATTGAATTTTATCAGGAGATTATGGAAGGAGACTCTAATACAGTTTATAATGCAGCCATGGCAAATGTGTGTTGGAAATTAAAGGAATATACAAAGAAAAAACAAAATGATTTAGTAAGTAAACAGAAAAATTGATAATTGCATAATTGCATAATACCACAAATATGTACATACAAAATGAAAGTATAAAATTATTTAATTTCTTTCGTATATTGAACAACAGGCTTATGTTTAGGCACATGTTTTTTATATAAAAAAAAAAATTATTTTGAAAATTATTTTTCTTTATAAATAATGCTCTACACATGTGTGGAGCACATTATCCCTAAGTCTCAATAATTATGTTCCTTTATTAGAAACAAAGACTCATTATAAATAATTATTGGCAACCTTCTTTTTTGTTTAAAGTGTTTCAGAAATACAGGTTGTCAAAGTCTACTTGCCATAAACTCTATTCTTGCAAAGTTTTTCAAGAGTTTGTGTTAGGATAGATTTTATTGTATTTAACAAGTGAATATGAGTTGAGTGATTTATGACTTCTCTCATATGTTTATTTGTTTGTTGTAGTTTTGTCACGGATTGCCAAATGGGGAGATTGTTAGGACATATGTGATTTGATGTTAGGAACATATGTCAATATTTTATGTAATTGGCTAATCCATTGACAAAACGCACTTTACTTGTAATTGAGTAGATCTAATGGTTTTTCTTTTAAATTTGACAAGTATAAATAGAAGTTCTAAGAAAGTATTCATAAACTTTTATTTTAAATATAGATAAAATTAAGAAAATATATAGAAGAAATTAAATAGTTTATGTACATTCACTCCATATGTGCACATTTTTGGTACTACGTTATACACATAAAAGTGAAAATATTATGATCCTTTGAACTCCAAATGAGGAAAAATACCTTGAAATCTCTAAAACAAGCCAAAATACCCTTGAAATCTCTAAAACGAGCCAAAATACCCCCAAAAACCTCTAAAAATTTACCAAAATACTCTTGAAATCTTGAAAATGACCAAAACACTCCAAAATCTCTAAAATGAGGCCAAAATACATCTAAAACGACAAAAGTACCCTTAAAACCTTTAAAATGACCAAAATACCCCTAAAAAAGACCATATGCAATGCACCTAATTCATTTTATACAAATTAGAAAGAAAAATTATTGGCCAGATTCTTCACTAGATGGAACATGTAAAAGCTCACTAGATTCGAAAAATAAAAACTGAAAAGCAAAAAAAAAAAAAAAGATTGATTTGCTTAAATTTCTTAAATTTGAAAATATGTATAATTTCTTTACAAAGTTTCCATCCCCAAAAGAAGGAGAAAAAAAAAGTCCAAACATTAATTTAGAGATTTCAAGGTATTTTGGTTATTTTAGAGGTTTAAGGGCATTTTTGGTCTTTTTGAGGTTTCAGGATATTTTTGATCATTTTAGAGATTTCATTAGTTTTTTTTTTTTTTGGCCGTTTTGAAGTTTTAAGGCTATTTTGGTCATTTTATAGGTTTCGGGGTATTTTGATCGTTTTAGAGGTTTCTTGGGTATTTTTTTGTCATTTTGAGGTTTTAGGGATACTTTGGTCAATTTAGAGATTTTAGGGTATTTTGATTATTTTAAAGATTTTAGAGTATTCTAGACATACGGGATTCTATTTCACTAAATCCTCTCCGCAGACTCCTCCAACAGTATGAGAGACTATTAAGTTATGCTTTAATTTCTCTTTTTTAAAGGAAAAATCGGAATATATATATATATATATTTTTTGAAGCATTAAAAATGTTCCCAATTGAAAAAAAAAAAGAATATATGTCAATAACAAATAATATATAGTATAAAACATTGCGATTATAAGCATATTACCTGAGTCGTATTCAATTGTAAACCCCAATATTGAATAAATTAAAATTATTGAAATTATTTGGAAAACTTGAGTATAATATAAAATAAACGTATACTATAACTATTGCCACTAGTCCTCCAACAGATACGGACAAACAAGCTAACTCAAAAATTATGACAATTATCAAGACACCTAAAAGATGCTTTCTTCCAAACTAACATACTAGTAGAATTCCTATTAATGAAGTTAATTATTAGAATCAATGAAGTTCAACTTATACGTTAAAGAATTTAAGCTTTTACGATTAGCATAAACTATAAAATCATCAACTTGCCTTTAATTATTCGTTAAGTATAATGAAGGCAACAGTTTTTTCTAGCATAAACATGTACTTAAACATAAACTTGTGTTTTAAACATATGTAAGAAATTATATTATTTGTTAGGCCAAATACACTATTGGTCCCTCAAGTTTAAAAAATAAGCTAGCATTGTTAGTCCTGTTAATTGTTGTCAACCCAGTTCTTGATCAATTTTCTGATTACAGAATCTGTCTCAGAAAATTTTGCATATTCTTTCACTTGCAATAGCGACAAATATCATTCCAAGAATCACCTACCCAGCCCTCTAAACTGATCAAAGTACGAGTTTGACAGAAAAAAAAAATCACACAAATATATATTTGGGTTTGATTTGAGATTTGAGAATGGTTTACTACGATGCGAAGACTGACAAAGACTTATGGAGAGTTGGCGGAGCTATCTTGGCGCAGCTAGACCACATGGTGGTGTTGCTGGGCTAGGCCAAAGAGGGTGTAGGGAGGTCTCCATACAATCCACCTAGCATTTTGACACGTATGCACTGAAAACCCTAGCAAAATCAAAAAAAATTTACACTATCAAGTAGAATGATAATTAGAGAAATAAAAAATTGGGAAATTTTTCATTAAAGCGTCTGTAGCATTATTCTTTATCAAAGAATAATAAGGTGCACTAATCATAAGGTAACATTTAAGCATGTTGTGGATTTTAGTGTGTAGTTGGTTGTGACTCTAGCGTTATTCTTTATCAAAAATTAATGATAAATTTTTTAAACTATTAATTTTGTCAAAGTTGAGGCTCAAGATCTAAATATTTGCCAGGAGAGCTAGTCGGAACATTTTGCCACTGAAAAATAATCTATTCCAATGCCATATATACAATGATCCAGCATGTCTCCTTGCAAAACAGAGGCTAAATCTGTTAGGCATGCGCTGTTTGAGTGTCGATATGCAGCTGAAGTATGGAAGTTAGGTGGCTTTTCAGATATGGAGCAAACACTACAGTTGGGTGATTTTATTGAGATGGCTGTAGATGTTTTATCTACGGGAACAATGAAGAGGCTGGAGCAGTTTATTTGTATGGTATGGACTATATGGTAAAAATGCAACCACATTATTCATGAGGAAACTGGAATCACAGCATAACAAATATACAATGAAGTCTTGACTTTGATTCAAGAAATGGGGTCTCAACAAACACAGGTGCAAAGAGTCAAAGCAACACAAAGAGTGATGATGGGTACCGCCACACTCAGGTTGGTACAAAATCAATGTTGGTTATACGCGACCACAAAGGTGAAACTATGGCTACCATGTGCCGAAGAGTAGAAGGGATTCTCCAAGTGAGTGAAATGAAAGCATTGGCAATGGAAGTTGGATTAGATTTTGCAAATCAAATTGAATTTTATCAGTAGATTATGGAAGGAGACTCTAATACAGTTTATAATGCAGTCATGGCAAATGTGTGTTGGAAATTAAAGGAATATACAATGAAAAAACGAAATGATTTAGTAAGCAAACAGAAAAACTAATAACCTTGATGCACAACAAAATGCTATCCTTGGACAATATTTGTCTCCACAAAGGAGTTACTACAAACTTATTCCATGATACAACCAAATCTATTGGGTTCTACAAATAACAATTATGGAGAAAATCCATATAATTTCTTATGTTTTTAAGAAAGTTGAGAGAAGTTACCAAGTGAATATGAATCACAATTTATAACTAAGGGGTTATGACCCTTCAAAAGACACCCCTGGAGAGTTGCATCGGTTTATTTGAACATTCACAAGGAATTACAACCGTTTAAGATACGCAACAGTTACCATGAATCTGTTAAGATTCTGCTTATAGGAAGATGGAAAAAAAGAAGAAAAAGATTGGTCACTTCCAGGGGACCAGGCCTCCATAGCAAAGAGATAGAGAGATAGGAATAGAGAGAATGCTTGAGAGTATTATTCCTTAACTGCCTGATACAAATGAACCCTCCCTTATATCTGTAACAGTCCCAGCTTCCCTAATAGAATGTTAGTTAGCCCCCTCTTTAACTAACTCCTAATCAACACTAACCAAATAATCATCTAAATACACCAGCTGATATACAATTCCAATATAACACACGTGTACCAATTGCTATGCCATTACAATACACTAACTGCTATACAATTCAATACAAACACTAGTGTAGGTGAGGTTCCTAACAGAATCTTGCAGAAATTATGCATAAACTGTTTTCTTCAACTTTCTGAAAAAATTCAAGAGGCCTAGAAATTTTTCACCATAGTTTCAACCTGTTAAAAAGGAATTGGAATGCCTGTTGAATAGGGATCGAACTCCTTAAACAACTCCTCATCTTATTCAAATGGTATACTCTCTAATCTCTATTATATATTGCAATTTATCTTGTATATACCTATATATACTACAATTCTCATTTGGTTGTCATATCCATATTTCATTTGGTTGACATTTTATCATGAATAAAAAAAGTATCTTTCAACTTAAAAAAAAGTGTCTTTTACTTACCTAGATGGGGTCAATGGTGATCAAAAAAAAAAAAAAAGTGTCTTTCAACTTAAACCTCCCATTAGTGTAATTGCCTCAAGACTTCAACAAAGTTTATAATGGTGGTTTGGAGCTTAAACCAAAACTCTTACGTGTTGAAATCAAAACAACACACACATGAGAATATTCACAACACTTTGAGAAATCTATTATTGTTAGAATTGTTATGACCTTGTGCTCTTCCCAATTAGTGAACATTTACCCAAAAAAAAAAGAAGACCTTTAACTCTTGCTAGAAGCGGCACCACTCTTTTGTTCACAAAAGTGAAGTTCTTTTTTTGTTTATCTGTCACACAAACATCTACTCTTTATGAACATCATTAAAAGTATAAAACTCATCCTCTATAACATCATAACAGATAACACTAATCCATTCTAAATGAGACACAAATTTTAGTGTTATACTAACCGCGTATCAATAGCTTTGTTGTCACCATTTAAACCTTTTAGATTAAATCAATTCGAGGTTGGGTTCCCACTATTGGTGATTCTTTTAATATAAGAGTTTTAGTCTCATTCCAATGAATATTACACTTACTATGTCTCAAGACACACTTCAGTATAAGGCCTATTTTACTTTTAGAATTTATGTAGGCAAGGGACTAGCCCAACCACATTTTACTTTCCTTATGTATTCTTGTCTTAGGCTTTTAAGTCTACACTCACATTATACACAAATCATGTACACTATATGCATTGTGATTCACCATTACATGACAAGGAATGGCTTATTATAATTGTCACCACAACACTTTATCCAAATCTTAACCATTTTCTCTCCTTGTCCGTTATAAGTTACAACAAATACTTTCAATTTAATTCTATAATAGAGTAAGAAATAACCTTATTTCTTTAATGCTTACACATAGCAGCCCCACACATAGTGAATATCCAACTGGACATAGATTTTTATACTCACTTAAATAATAGAATTAACATTTGAGTATTCTATTTAATTCATCACTCTTTAAGGGTTTTCTAGTAATCAACCTCAAATTTTAAATTCCTTGAAAGTTTATATACTATGAAGGCAATGTTTAGTCCTGTTCCATACATGATACTCAACATGTATTTAATATGGTGACACTACGTGCTTATCCACATCACCTCTCAAAGCTAGTAATAATAATGATGATGATGATGATGATAAAGTCAGGGTATTATAGTGATTCTTTTCTACTTAAGTTTTTTTTTTTGTTCTAGTTAACTCAATTGGTAAAGTCCATTGTCGTCAAATAAGATATTTAGAGTTTTATCCCCATTTACACAAAAAACCAATTGGTGTTTTGGTTTGATGATAAATGACAAACATTAAGAGCAAACTTCATAGGTTGAAACTCTACCTCTTAAAAAAAAATTTCACTTTTTTCTTTTTTAGAAATTGCAACTAACCATAGTTCTAGGTGTGAGTAGTCACTTATGTCTAAATTATTTTAATTTCCTAATTAACTTGGGCTTTCCTGATTTCCTGATTTCCTAATTTCCTAATCTCCTAAGCTAAAAAGTTGGAAATGTCTCAAGCCAATGACATGGAATGGGAAGTTCAGTTCAGTGTGGGGAAGGTGTTAATTACCCCATAATGCATATCCTAAAAATAGTACTTGTCTTTGATTAGACTCAATGATGTTCGACTTGATGTAATTATTAGAATCAATGATGTTCAAATTATACTCCAAAGAATTTATAATTTTTACAAATAACATGAAATTATATAAGTATCAAGTTGCATAATACTAAAAATATGCACACTAAAATTATTTAATTTTTTTCATATATTAAAAATATGTTTATGTTTTAAGTACATGTTATATATATATATATATTTTTTGGTTATAAATAATACTCAACACATGTGTGGAGCACTTTTTTTGTTATTGGCTACCTTTTTTAGAAATCGATGAAAATATTACAAAAAATGATGTTCCACAAATTCTCCCAAGAATATAGAGTTTTACGTGTAATATCAAACTATAAAAGCATGAGAGATGCTACGTCTACAACATTTTTACAACAAATCACAGGTAGTTAGTTGTTATTGGTTCAAATTTAAAACTAACACTAAGATTACTTTTTTGCCCCAACAGTAACAACCTGCCACTTAGGATTTGTTGTAAAAATGTTGTGGACATATCATTTCTCTAAATGTATTAACCTGCATTTAATTATTCATTAATATAATTACATTAACAAAAATAATTAAAATAACCATATTTGTAAACATATATTTCAACATATTAAAGAAATTAAATAATTTTTGCGTTTGTCCCAAATGTACATATATTTCTTGAACTATGCTATTCATATAAAATATAAAATATAAAATATAAAATATTAGGGGTTTTATGATGGAACGATAGTTCAAACTGCATAATGTTTTTTCTTTTAAATTTGAAAGTATAAAAAGAAGTTCTAAGAAAGTGTTCATAAAACTTTGTTTTAAATATAGATAAAATTTAGAAAATATATAGAAGAAATTAAACAGTTTATGTACATTCACTCCATATGTGCACATTTTGGGTACTATGCTATACACATTAAAGTGAAAATATTAAGATGTTTTGCACTCCAATTGAACAAAAATATCCTGAAACCTCTAAAATGACCAAAATTCCCCCAAAATATCTAAAATGAGCCAAAATACCCAAAAACTTCTAAAAATAACCAAAATACTCTTGAAATCTCAAAAATGACCAAAATACCCCAAAATCTCTCAAATGAGCCAAAATACCTAAAAACCTCTAAAACGGCCAAAATGCCCTTAAAACATTTAAAATGACCAAAATACCCCTAAAGACGACCACATGCAATGCACCAAATTCATTTTATACAAATTAGAAATAAAAAATATTGGCAAGATTCTTCACTTGATGGAACATGTAAAAGCTCACTAGATTCAAAAAATAAAAACTTAAAAGCAAAAGAAAAGGATTGATTTGCTTAAATTCTTAAGTTTGAAGATATGTAGAATTTCTTTCCAAATTTTCCATCCCTAAAAGAAGGAAAAAAAAATACTCTAAACATTAATTTAGAGATTTCAAGGTATTCTGGATATTTTAGAGGTTTAGAGGCATTTTTGGGCTTTTTGAGTTTTCAAGGTATTTTTGGTAATTTTAGAGATTTTGTGGGTTTTTTTTTGGTTGTTTTGAAAATTTGAGGCTATTTTGGTCTTTTTAGGTTTTGGGGTATTTTGATCATTTTAGAGGTTTCCAAGGTATTTTTGGTCATTTTGAGGTTTTGGGGGTACTTAGGTCAATTTAGATATTTAAGGGTATTTTTGTTATATTAGAGGTTTCTTAGTATCCTGATTTTTATGAAAGTTTACTCAGTACTTCGTCATTCAGGATATATTATAGACCCTACAATCACTCCTACTGTGTTGAAGACTATTAAGTTATGCTTTAATTTCTTTTTTCCAAAGGCAAAATTCGGGACGTATATATATTGAAACACTGGAAATGTTTCCTGTTGAAAAAAAAAAAAAAAGGAATATATGTTAATAACAAATAATATATAGTATAAACTTATAATTACATTGCGACTGTAAACATATTATCTGAGTCGTATCCGGTTGTTAACCTCAATATAGAATAAATTAATATAATTGAAATCATTTGAAAAACTTGATTATCATATATAATAAACGTACACTATAATGGTTGCCACTAGTGCTTCAACAAATACGGACAAACATGCTAGCTAAAAAATTATGACGATTATCAAGACACCCAAAAGACGCTTTCTTCCAAACTTATATACTAGTAGGATTCCTATTAATGAAGTTAATTATTAGAATCAATGAAGTTCAACTTAACCTCGAACGAATTTAAACTTTTACAAGTAACATAAAACTATAAAATCATCAACTTGCATTTAATTATTTGCTAAATACAATGAAGTCAACAATTTTTCTAACATAAACATTAACATAAACTTGTGTTTTGAACATATGATAGAAATTATATAATTCTTTATGCGAAAATATACTATTCGGTGGAGTTCAAGTCGCGGGCCCCATCATGTGCTAGTGGTACTCACAGGCGATGTATCTGTAGGGTGTGGTCGGCTGTAATATCACACGTGGGCCACCCTTTTTGATTCTCAAAAAAAAAAAAAAAATTACACTATTGGTCCGTCAAGTTTACTTTTATTTTTTTATTTTTTTTTTGAGGAACAGGTCCCTCAAGTTTACTTAGTAAACACAATTAGTCACTCAAGCTTAAAAAAATGAGCACTATTAGTCATGTTAACTGTTATTAGTGTAATCCTTCCATGGCTAATAGAGCTGTGATGTGGTATTTTTTTCATTAAAGATTTGGATTAGATTTTGGCAAAACAAACTGGATTTTATCGGGTGATTATGGAAGGAAACTCTAACATAGTTTATAATGCAATCACGGAAAGTGCGACTCACTAATATGATAGTTCCAATGTGACTTACTAATGCTGATGCTCCATTAGGTATTGCACATAGGCTTCAGTGATAGATACAAGATAGAACTATGACAGAATGAACAAAGTGGTCACTAGCTCCAATGTCTATAATCCAAGTTTTAGAACTAAAGGCTGTTCTATCTACTTTTTTGAATGAAAAAAAATGGAATGTGATAACTCTAGAACTGAATCACAAGTTGAAGTTACGCGTTTACGTGAAATTAGGCATTAAAAGATGCTGAATCATAGACTGAGAATGAAGACTTGTTGCTATCACATTGGTTGTCTGATGAGAACTTCCAACCTGAGATCCATCCAGAGACTGATTACTCAAGAAGATTGTTTTCAGAGATGTGAGAAATATCTCTCTGCAGTTCATAGATCCTTGCTGCATTTCCATGAGAAAATTTGTATTTCAGATCTAACCAGACTTGTCTAGCAGTCCCATTATACATCACACTAAAGGTGATAGTCTTGTGCACAAAATTGTACAACCAAGACAGAACCATTGTGTTGGAAAGAGTCCAGGACCTGTACAATGGAGAATTGACCTCTGGTTTGCTGATAACACCGTTGATGAACTCAATCTTGTTCTTGGCAGTGAGAGCTATAACCATTACTCGTGACCAAGATGGATAGTTATCATTCCCAATCACTGGTTGAGTCACCAGAATGGAACCAAGGTTATCACTACTCTCAAGACAGTATGGATTGGGATTCAGACCATCAGTGCTAGAATCTGAAGAATATGTATGATCTGAAGAAGGAACTGTGGTAATCGAAGGAGTTTGAACAACAGAAGCCATTGTTAAAAGCTCTGAAACCATGCAAAAATTCACTACACACTTTCAATCTCTCTCTCTCTCCCATGGAAGAATCTCTCTAAATAGAAGAGTAGATGTTTTATTGAATGTGCAAGAATGAATAAAATGCATTGATGCTCTGCTTTTATATGTACAAACAGAGCAGTTGAAGAACGAAGAAGAAATAGCAGTAAAAATAAACTAACTAAAAAATAACAACCGGCGCTCATCTAACGCGTGTCTTTTGATGATGGTGGAAATGGATTTAATCTCTGATTAGTCAATGCTACGTCGAGATTCACATGCTTTACTTAATTCACCTACTGCAAAGCGGTGTCGTTTGATGCTTTTGTTTATAACAGCTTTCTTCTTTACAAAACGATGTCTTTGCTAGAATCTTTTGTTTCTTCCGTTTAACATGTTTGGTAAGAATTTTTTTATTTTTTTATTTATTTTTTTATTTTTAAGTGTTTTGAGTTATAGTTTTTAACTTAGAGTGCTTAAAACATGTACTTTGAAAATTCACCATACCAATTTTTAGTTTTCAAGTAATGTTAGTAAGTGGATTTTTATGTAAATAAGTAAAAAATTGTGGGACTTATTGACAAAACTAAACTTTTTTTTTCTTTTTTTTCTTTTCTTTATGGGAACACCACTTTGTCCTTCTCTCTTTTCTTTTTTTCTTTCTTCTTCTCTACCCTCAAATAAAATAGCATTCTTTTCATTACTTAAAAAAAAAACACATACACATACTAAACACACAATTATATGTTACACACAATTATATGTTTTATCATAATTTAAAATATGTTATTTGAAACATGGTATCAAACACAATTTTTGCATTATGAGTATTTTAAACAAGTATTTTTACAACACTTTTTAAACTACAGTTTTCACAACAATACTTGAATATCACTACCAAACAGGCCCTTAAGCAAGGGAAAATGGGCTTTTGCCCTTTATTTTTAAAATATTTGACAAAATATCCATGTTTTCAAACTATATGGGGGTGTTTGGTACATATACTTAAAAACTGAAAATTGTTGTTTGAAAATATGTGTGGAAATACGTGTTGGTGAAAAAGTGTGTGAAAATACGTGTAATATTGTTTAAAAACTGAAAATTGTTGTTTGAAAACATCTACCAAACACCACCTAGCATCGCGTTTCTGTTTTGAAACTCGATTTTTAGGAAATTGAGTTCTACTTATAACTCGATTTCAAGGTTTCCGAGTTATAGCTAAATTCTGCCATAGTGGACTAGCTGACATGGCTTTCTCCAGTAAAAAAATCCAAGTGGAACTCAATTTTAACAAAATCGAGTTCCATACAAATCAAACAGACCCACGCAGCAACCAATCATCCACCACTATTACTATTAGCAACTATCGAAACTCAACCTAAGCACTAAAACCCAGCCATTGCCACTACCACTATAGTAGCACCGAAACCCAGTAACCACCACCTTCATTAGTAGCCAACGACCCCCCACCACCATTAGCAACGGGCAACCACAGAAACCCAGCCATCACAACCACCACCACCACAATAACACCGAAAACCAAGATCAACCAACTCAGAAAACCCAAACAATTTTGCAAACAACCCTCTACCGCCTCGATTTATCTCTGGGGGATGTGTAGTATGAGCTTCTCACTCTTTCTTTATCTTTGTTCTGCAATTGCAAGACTGCAACTTCAATTTTTTTAGATAGCTTCAGCCGTTCAAGTCTTTTTGATAGAAGATAAAAATTGTAAAGTAAAAAGTAAAGCCATCTGCCCACCTCTACTCTCTAGACTAGGCTTTATTTATGTGGTCGTGGTTTTCAACTGAACTAAGCAAGTATCTAAGCCAAAACCAAAAACCAAAGCAACTAATAGATGTTCATGCTATTGCATTTAATGGATGTGACACCCAAGTGATTGATGCAAAAAAACTTTTCCATAGAACTCGATTTTGTAGAATTCGAGTTATATAATCGATTTTACTAAAGTCGAGTTCTATGTAGCATTTTTTGTCCTGACAACCATATCAACAAGTTCCACCATGGCACAAAGCACATGAAACTCGATTTTAATAATATCGAGTTCTTCATAAAACTTGTTTTACCAAAATCGAGTTTCAAAACAGTAAGTCTTCCTGCATAGTTTCGAAACAGAGATATTTTGCTACATAGTTTGTAAATTAAGGGCAAATGCCCATTTTCTCCCTCTTAAGCAAGCTCAAACAACAGCTTTCAATGTTTAAACATTAAAACCTGTAGGCCCTGAAAAAATGTGTGTTTGGTTAGAGTGTTTTTTATTAAGAGTGTTTGAGTTACAGTTCTCAATTTATAATATTTAAACGCTGCGTCTTGAAAACACATCCATATCGGTTTTCAATTTTTGAGTAACAATGTTGAGTGGCATTGTTGAGTGGCACACCGCATACCTCGTTACCAAGTCCAATTCGATAAGATCACTCCTACGACTACAAGGACCCATCTTTTCCAGGAGACTTGCTTAATGGTTACTTTAACTTTTAGAGCTGAAAATACTCTTCATGATGCCAACTGCCAAGGGCCGTTGAGAGTCAAGCCATCACTGAATTAGGCCATTTCCCCAGTGAAGCACTCTGTTATTCATGCACAATGATCCACTACATGCAAGTGAACAACCAAACCCCAATAAGGTTGAAAAGTTTATGCATTTTCAAAGGCAAATACAAAGCTATAAGAGCATCCACAGCAATGGAGCTATTTTTTTAGCTATTTGGCACCACAAAAAGCTATTTTATCTATTTTACCTACTCATTTTACAAAACATCCAGTATAAGTGGATCTATTTTAGCTTTCAACACAATAAAATAATATAAACATCATAATAAAATAATATATTTACTACAATAAAATAATACATCCATTACAATAAATTACCAACAACCACCACGCCCCAAACCCAATCACACCCAACAGCCACCGATTGCCACCATGTACATCCCACTACCAAAAATAAACACCACAAAATCAATGGCACAAACCACAACCACTGCCAACCAAGAACAACCACCCACAACCACCCAACAACAACTAGCAAGCCAAGAACAACCACCCACAACCACTGCCAAAAATCCAAATTAGCCAACAAATATCTCTTCAGCTCTCATCTCTCTCTTTCTCTCTCTCTCTGTGTGAAGCATTCTCTGTTTCATTTTTTGGACAATTTATTTGAGAGGAGCCAACATGCTGTACCTTATATTCTAATCCTTATTCTATTCGAATCTCAATGTTTCTTGATTTGGGTATCCAATATTTCACCCTCAGATCATAGTTTTTTTCCATTAAAAATCCTTTTTTTCCTCAACTTTCACTGTTGCAAGACAAAAAAACCATCTAGTTCTTACTCTCTCTTTCAAGTTTATATGGGTGTTTAAACAGATTCAAAGTGATGGATTTCATGCTGAAGATGCAAAGAAGCTTGGATCGGTGGTGAGATGGAGGGCTAGGCTTGTCGGCGTTGGGTGAGCGGTGAGATGGAGGACTGGGCGAGATGGGTTGGCGGCGTGGGTGAGATGGGTCTGCGGCGTGGGGCATGGGATGGGTCGGTGACAGTTGAGCCGTTGATAGTTGAGAGTTGAGAGAGAGAGGTGACTAAGATAAAAAGAAATAGAAAAAAAAAAAAGAACAAACAAATAATAATTTAAAGGGAGGGAGAATAAAAAAGTAATTTTTTTTTTTAGCTTTCAGCTACAGTGCACGCCATATATAGCTATGCACCGTAGCAATGTAGGTAAAAAATTTACCTATACCACCACTATTGCAACACTTTTTTTTTGTATAAAGTGGTGCTAAAAATAGCTTTTTAGCTTTTTAGCACCACTATCGCTAGTGCTCTAAGGAAGTCAACATTAAGGCACGTTATTATTCATGCAAGCACGGTGATTTGCAACATGCAAGGGTACAACGAGCCCACAATGAGGTAGAAAAGCCAATTCTTTTTCAAAGACAGGTCTTAAAGCACTAGCATTAGAGCAATTGCATCAGTCTATGCAAAATTTCTTGTCTATTTTAACATAAGAACTCACTTTTT